>CACRXP010001017.1:57328-86447 GCA_902702965.1 Spirometra erinaceieuropaei
TGTTTAAATCGACCAGAGCCAATTCGAGTAGCCAGTCGAATCAAGTGGACGGCGTACACCCACGATCTCGATATTTTGCTCATTGCAACTCTCGAAAGGAGCGATTTTTCGTCCAATGTCAAATCAAGGTAAAAACCGCCAGCCACAATATCCTGGAACTGCGAACAGAAGTACTCTCAATGGAGATTGGAAGGCCATTTAATATATCCAGCCGTCACAGGGATAGTTTAATTCGCGATTGAGGTCGAGGAGACATTCGCCCGCGTGAATAAAAGCATGCCATTTCTTTCTTCAAAAGGCCCAGCATCTAACTGGCTCCTCCGAATCTACCGACCAGTTTAACTGCGCTGTGCAAATCTGAGGCGGCCCATGTCCGTGAATGTGCTACAGGATGATTCTTATTATCTGCCGTAGAGGGAGTTCATTAGTCAGAATCCTGGGGCAATTTTGGCGAACCTGCTCAGGGTTGGAAACTGCACCTATAGGGTTGGTTTTCCGCCTCGCCCTTTTTGGTAATTATCGGTTTTCAAAGCCCAATGGTATTACCTTTTTGATTGGTGAGATGCGCGCCGACGGCTCAGTGGGTTGAGCACAAGCTGCAAAATTGTGCATATTTGCAGTTTTATTTTGCCTTTTTGTTAGTGTATTCTCATGCACAGACCCGTCACTCACCTATAAACTGCTAGAAGACCGCGGTAAATTGCGTGCCAAATAGCACATAAAAATTAAACCAGGTCGGCAGTCTCAGTAGAATTGACGACAGAATTTTTCAAAGCAAACGAGCGCATTGTATTAAAGTTCCAACAGTTGGTATTCCCAAGGACTACGATAGTAATGTTATGAAAGCCAGACAGGCTGAATGACGCCTTTATTATTCTCAACCTGAGCATTACGCGATAAGTATAGTGCACGTCTGTCCACAAGCAATGGGTGCATAGTGGAGCTTCCAAAAAACACAAATATTCGTGAGACAGACCCATACGTAGCCAGCCGCCGACCGCGAGGAACGAGACAAAAGGTGGAATTCTTCAACAATTCCACGAATGAGACCCTGGACCGAAAGGAAAAAAAGCAGAAATACTAAATAATGGCTTCGGGGAATTGATAATTGAGAACGCTGTCTAGTACCTCATTTCACTTCTGCATTCTTCAACCCTCTATGTTTGTGCTGACAAAGTTTCCCTTTTTTGGTGCCATAGGCGGAGAATTGTTTACATAAGAGGTAGGACATGGAAATAGAACGCTCTCCGGAATACCGGTGGCTTTGCGATAAATTCCAGGGAGAATGGGGTTATGGCTAAGTTTGGGCTAGGGTTAATGTTAGGACACAGGAATGGGTACTCTTCTTGGAATTTAGACCAAAACAACCTGCATTAGGGGGGGAGGGGTTCTGTTCTCTTTGCTTGCGATTTATGAAACAGCTGACACTGAAGATGAGGGATCTAGATTAAATTTAGAGAACAACAGGCGGTCCATCACAACAAGCAGTAGGCGAAAGAATTGGCAGACAAACTGTATAAGACGGTTTCCAATATCCTAGAATCTAAACAGTTTTCCAAAGAGTAATCTTCGAGATCAGAAAGGCACTTTGTGCAATTCGGTTGACCGCATACAGAGACCGGAGTAGTCACCTCCAGACCTGCGGCATTGGCCATTGATTGGTCAAACCTGTTATATTTCTGCTAACACCAGCACGCTGCACCGCTGTCTTGGATGCGGGAAATTATTAGGTTTCTGCCGACTGGCAACACATACACAGTCAATGAAGCCGGAGCGGCAAAGTCAACCAAAACGCAAGTTATTTTCCTTATGGAGATGTTCAGTTTTCGTTAACCTATTGGCAGTCACCCACCACGCTGTAAATTATGACTGGGCCACAACCACGTATTAGAACGGCATCACTGACGATGACCTTATGCTGAACCCGACAAAAACACTAATGAAGTGTGCAACAGTTAATCACAAGCAGGACGTGATCAACATCTGTCAAATGCACGAGTGTCCAGTGGTGGACGCGTGGTGGTCGTATTAGGTCGGTCACTTGATTGCAGGTATTGACTACGCGTAGCGTACATTATCCAATAGACAACTCCCTCCATTAACTCCACGAAGCTAGGTCCCGTGCTGCGCCCACGCGCCTGGAACCGCCTCCACCGGCTGGCTAAGGGGGGTGAGGGTATCAGTCTATATTCCCCACGCGCGGTAAGACTTCTCCCCTACCCAACTCCACTCTGCCCTTCTATTCAGTCCTTCCTCTCCACACCTCCCTCCTCCGCCCTCCACGCACTCCCCACTCCAATTCCCCTCTGCCCTTCTCATCCCCAATCCTCTTGCGACCTTCAGGTCCCCACAATCCTCCAACCCATTCACTCCCCCCTAGGCTCACACTCCGAACTTGCAGGTCGCTGGTAAGTCCACTGTCTATAATAATCTTAAAACCCACGGTCGAAAGTCCTGCTGAGAGGGTGGCACGCAAACGGCGCAGGTCAACAAAACAAAGTCGTGACCCATGGTGGATTTCGGCGAGGAGAAAGGGACTACAAAAGGTGCTTTAAACAAATGCTGGGTACGACATCAGCGCGCAGTACGTGGCTCGCAGACTGCAATGCATGTGGTCAAACAATCAAACGGAAAGCAAAAATCTCTCCGATCCCCTTTATCCTCCCCTCTGTCAATCCGAAATGACTCCTCGGGGTGACTTTAAGGACACTTATCTGACGTCCAAGCCTGATAAAATCTGACCTGTCGCTGTGGACCAGCACGTTTAGGACACATGAAAATGTGGGTTCCGGCAAATTGGCGAATCTTCATTTGTCGTGACTTTTTATGGCCAATGTCACGCTGGATGTGGGAAGAGAGAGTGAGGTAGATACTGCTAGCTTTGGGAGCCATCGACGTTTGCGGCAAACGTACTACTGTGTGCGCGGTGTGTAAGGGTGTCCATTTGTGGTCCCATGTGACGAAAGTATTAGTTCGCTCACATGCTTTCAGGTGTAGATTACACCTAGCATCAATTTACTGGCGCCCATCTCTCACCTGTGGTTCCCCCAAGCGAGGTCTTGCCTAGCGACCACACCCCGGTAATTACCACGACCGGCGGGCTAAACCATGTGAGGATATCCGTGCGTGCATCACTGCACACGGTAACTCGGCCACGCTGGCCGGATGGATCACCGCCTCGGTATCTCCGAGACGAGACTCCATGTGCAACACCGCTGGAGGCCACAAGGTAAAAGGGCCCCCAGATAAGCAAATATTGCTCGGCCGTCATTACTTTCTTTGTCCTTGTTTGCTTGATTTCAGTCTACATGTTTGTGTTCCTCCCTGGTCTAGCCGAAGTGTTGTTCCTTTGAATTTCCTCTGTCTGCCTTTGCTTTTGCTTCTTCTTGCTCGCCTGCTCTTCGTCTGCATGTTTCTATTTATACTTGGTGTACGCTAATTGCCGTTCCTTTGAATCTGTTTGATTACCGCTTATATATTTCAGCAGCCAGTTCGATTAGAGAGAGACGGTAAAGCTCTGCTTTCCGGCTCTCTACGCTTCCCAAATGTCCTCTCCCCTTCCCGCGAGCCCTCCGGCAATGTCGTAGGCAGGCCCAGGCTAACTCGGGTCGTTCTCCCAATGAACAACAGCCGTGGCCCAATAGTGGAGTTCGGCAGCCGTCAAGGACAACTGCGCAGCCCTATTTTGGGAGAAGAATGCTCACTCCCACGGGCGGGAGGGAGTAGAAAGGGTGCCCTAAAGAAATGCTGGGGACCCACGCCGTCTGCAGCTGACCTTGGCCTCAGACGCAAAACTCGCGGTCTTAACAATCAGATCCGAAACAATAATCTCTCTATTCCCCCCTACCCAGCGGCCCACTCTCCTGACTGCTAGGCTGAGTCCTCTCCTACTGGCGAACTAGAATTTCCGTTCACCTTTAGATTATCCCAGGAGCAACCACCCGGAACGGAGGACGGAGCTAGTGGCTCGGGAACTGGCGCGCTACCAGGTGGGCATCAATGCACTCAGTGAGACCCGACTCTCCGATCAAAGCCAACTGTAGGATGTGGGTGCCAGCTACGCCTTCTGGAGCAGCCGCCCCAAAGCAGAGCGACAGGACGCAGGCGTCGCCTTTGCTATCCGGAACGACATCGTGAGACGACTGCCCTGTCTGCCGCAGGGCACCAACGACCAGCTGATGAGCCTCCGCCTGACTCTCCGAGGAGGAATATTTGTCACCAACATCAGTGTCTACGCTCCCAAAATGACAGGTCAGACGAGACAAAAACAAAGTTCTTCGAAGAACTGCATGTTCTCCTGGCGACTGTGCCGAAGGCGAACAGGCTGGTTGCCCTTGGTGACTACAGTACCCCTCTCGGGCAGACAGCGCCATCAACAGTCGATCAAGGAGGAGCCACTGGATGGTCCGAAGCCCTCAGAACTTCTCCGTCGAATGCGTGCTCGCCTAGGAGACATGCAGATTGCCGAGAAACTCGTCAAAGAGATGTTTCAAGAGAGTCTACCTGAAAATGTCCAAACGATTTTGCAGTTCGATTGTCAAGATCTCACTGTTCATAAGGTGGACAAAATGGCCGACGGGGTTATAGAGGTGCAGCGTTTCCAGCCACCTTCCGCTGCCCACATCTCCACATCTTCGTTGACAATGAATGAACAGTTAAGTAAGCAGATATTGGCATTGGCAAATGAGAAGGCCTCCATGAAACTGCAGCTTGAACACCCTAATTCCAGTCGCTCAACCAGCCGTGATTGTTGTCGCCCACGACCTCGGACCGTTGATATTTGTTGGTATCATATCAATTTCGGTGCAAAGGCCCGTCGGTTTGTCTCCCCCCGCTCTTTTAAGATGAAACAGGGAAATCGGTCAGCTAAAGAATAGATGCGAACGTTTTCTCTGGCTCTTCCGGCTCTGGCCACACCTTCTATATCTGCGACAGCTTTGGGTAGGACAATTGTGTGTAGCCTGGACTGTGCAAGGCGAAGGAGGGGTTCCTGTCTTACGGGATCGGTGGGAAGGGGGGGGTTTTAGGGTGGGGTAAACGGGGAACCCATCAATTAGTTAGAAAAAAGTAAAAAAAGAGGTTTAGAAAGAAAGTAATAAAGTTTGTTTGAGGTGAAAATGTGCCGAAAATTCAAAACCGAAGCCGTAACCAATGGGAGCAATATACCCAAGGCCAAGGCCATTCGGCTGAAGGTGCCCCATACAATACTGCCACTGAGGATGAATCCTGGTCAAATGCCAACGACAAGTAGGGCGGTGGAAAATGAACCCGAAGAACGGTAAGTATGAATGCAAAATACGGAGGACGGAAGCCGTATTTATTAATTTGTTCAATAATTACCAAACGTTTCCCACTTATAGAAGGCTAACAGCAAAGAAGAAACGTAAGGCCGCTCCGCAAGCTGATAATGCCATCGGAGATTGAACAGATCCTGGATATTATCCAGTCCCCATATTTAGCGCAATAGTTACAAGCTAAACGAGTTATGGCGACAGAAACCAGATGTCGCTGTCGTAAACCGATGCCGTTGCGAATATTGCGTCAGCCCACAGACGGGTTTGCCTTCAGGCACACGAAAATATTAATATAATGCATTGCCTAGGTGTAGCAAATGGGGTACCAAAGGGGCACTGAGAACTGGTTCGGTGTTTAAGGATAGTCGCCTGACTTTATCGAAGGTCCCATGTGGCTGAGGCCTATCCAGTCTCAGAAGAGCACTCGGAAACCGAGATTTGTAGCAGCTGACCGGAAAGGTAAGCAGTGAGATGTTAATGATGTTGTACACATAGTGCAATAATAGCAGCCTGTGGAATAACAGCCGGGGAGAACAACTGAACGGCCAGGCAATGGACATTTTGGCCACTGAAAACTGGTACAACGGAAACAGTTTGTAATTCTTTCATATTCCGCATTGAAATAGTAAATTCCTTACTATACCTCTCAACCTTTTTTGCCCCTTTCTCCCACAACCCCAGCCGAAAATGCGCCAACGAGGATTGAAATCGTAGTATTTGAAGGGATTGATAGAAAACCTATGAACACCCTAACTTCCGATCATGACCAATCCGAAGGCTACTTCGTAAGCACGCTGATCGTCAAACCGATGAATGATGTACGTATAACAGGAAAGCCAAACCTACTGGTCACCGCAAGGCGACCAAACCGCCCAACCACACGGGCGTACGAAATCGACCGAAGCGCAAGGGGAAAGCGAGCGAAAGAGACCACAAAGAAACCCCGAGGGTCGGGTGGATACCTAAGCCCGTGAAAGTGCAAGGAAAGGCCAAACCCCTATGGTTGGGTAACTGTTCCAAGCGGGCTGCGGTTGGGTGTGGGGAGGGGAAGTGAGCCGTACGGCAGGCAAGGAAAACAAACGGCAAGCGGCCTTAGGAGACCGCACAGGAAGCCAGCAACCGGGTTAAACGCCTGTACGGCTAAGCCATGAAGGGCTTGTGCAGCCCCTGAAGTATGTAGAAAGGGCAGGTGCACTAGCGGGGCAGACCTGCACCGATGAAGTGCACCCAACGCCTACGCGCCTAGCCAACTCACGCGGTAACCGCATGGAACGCGGTATGGGAGGCCCCCTCCCGCCATCGAATACAACGGGGCTGTTTCTTAAAAAGGGGGGAGGGTGTAGGGTAGCGATCTGTTAACACGACTGAAGCAGCAAGCAATTAGAAGGATAATGGAAAGCGTGTTGAATCGCAATTCGCATAGGTTAAGTCTTTCGCCTTTTACTAAAGGTTTCCGTGTGGGGGGTGCAATGCAATGAGCCCATATAGACAGTCTTGCAGCGCCTCGTTCTCGGGGCGGTCAAAGTGAAGGAGAAATTCATCCTGACAGAGCCTCTACGCCATATCATGCAAACGTAGCTGGAGTACCCAGTCGTAGTAATGTAGCAAGCGCGCTAAGTGGCCGATGAGCGGGAATGTGAACGTGAGCAATAACATGAAGGAATTTACAGCATAACCGCCCTTCCTTCGTCCAATTGGCAGCTGTAAGTATATGCGAGAGGTATGGCAGTGGAACCACAGCAGAAGACAAGGTATCCCAAAGCGAGGTCGAATACATTACATCCGCGCGGCCGACACGCCTGAAATATGTAACTTAATAAAAGCACTCCTACTGATAAGAAGCAAGTACGTCAACAATGTTGACTCATAATCCCAGGCTACTCAGAATTGTCTCGCCCAGTTTTGCTTACAGGCGTTTATTTGTAGAAACCGGAGCCCAAATTAGTGTTTTCTCACCAGCTTCAAACTACCGTTGTTTTACCAGCCTTGGTCTACGCCTCCGTGCTGTCCTCAACTGTTCTCCCATTCCCAATGTTGACAGTCTGCCCCACAACCTAAACACTGGCCTTCGTCGGTCCGTCTACTGTGTTTTTGTGATTACGGATGTTCATTATGCAATCTTCGGCTCGGACTTTCTAGCCGAGTTCAATCACCTTATTGACTGACGACGTGCCATACTCCTAGACCGTACGACTGATCTCTCTGTGCATGGTTGAACTCCCTTCACTACCTACTACGATTTGTCTGTCTTGGACACAGCTATTGCCAGCCCATTTCGGAACTGCTCATTGCACCACACAAAATGATGAACCCACAGTTTCGCAGTGGCGAGGTTCAACATGACATTCTTCATCAAATCTGCATCTCAGGTCCTCCTGTGTTCGCTCGGCCTAGACGACTAGAATCGGCCCGTTTTGAGGCCACGAAGGCGGAGTTTGAACACAAGCAGCAACTGGGAGTCAGTCGACCATGCAAGAGCCCCTGGGCGTCCCTCCTGAATATGATGTCCAAAGTGACATCAGGCGACTGGAGACCCTGCGGCAACTATCGTGCCCTCAACAACGCCACTATTCCCGATCAGATGACATTACTTTATCTTCAGGACTTTGTTAGACTTCCTTTCGGCAGAGCGGTTTTGTCGGAGATTGACTTTGTGAGTGCCTTTCATCAGATCCCTTTCGCTCCTGAGGATATCCCTAAAACCACCGTCACTACATCATTTGGCTCTGGGAATCCATTCGCATGCCCCTCGGTCTTTGCCATGCCACGCAAACACTCCAGGTGTTTACTGACCATGTCTTACGTGGCCTACCGTTTGCGTAGGCCTACCACGATGACCCCTTGGTGGCCTGTCAGAATGCCGAAGAATACAAAGAGCAACTTGCCTTGGTGTTGGACCGTCTCGGCAAGTATGGCGTCGTCATCCTCCCTTTAAAGTGTATTCTGGTGTGCTTCCCTTGGATTTCTTGACCAGCATGTTGACTCAGAAAGTTTGTGTCCCCTCCCACGGTGGTTTAAACCATTCGTGATTTTCCTCCACCAACCTAGAAGCGTCACCTGTAACGTTTTCTTGGCGTGGTCAACTTTTACTGCTGGTTCCTTCCGAACTGTGCCTACCTTATGCTGCCACTCATCGAACTGCTTGCCGGTCCGAAGGTTTCCCCGAGCTTACTGGTGACGCATTGTCTATTTTCGAGAGAATCAAGCCCTCCCTCGCTGACGCTACCTCGCTCACACATCCTGCTCTCGCAGCTCTGCTGTCTCTCATGGTTGACGTTTCCATCGTTGCTGTTGGGGCAGTCATCCAGCAACACCTGACCGATTTCACATGATCGTTGGCTTTCTCCTCTAAGAGGCCATCGCCCACTAAGGCCGGGTGTAGTACCTTTGGCCGCGAACTTCTTACAATTTGTCTGGCTGTGAAACGTTTCCGGCACTTCCTTGAAGGCCGTGACTTCGCTATTTTCCCGGAACATAAAGCATTTACATTTGCCAAGACGGTCACCCCAAACTCTCATTGTGTCGACGAGACCGGTGACATTCTTGTGCACCGTCAGAGGCAATTTATGCGTTCGTTTTCCCCGATTCCGTCCCGAACTCCGAAGACCGAGTCTGATGTCGAAAAAGGTTTGGTCAATTGCACTCATGCGTTCTCCTGGTAGCTGCTGGAATCACCGAAAGAAGGACCGTTCTGTGGACTCGCACGCAACACCAAGACCTGCCGGATACTTCGCGGTAACAAGGAGGACGTGGTCAGCGTCTGCCGGATCACGGGTGCTGTTGCGAAGGAGCCGCCGGAGCTGCCACGAGGACAAAAATGTGATGACTCCCTTGCTCTTGTTCCTCCACCTCCACCACCCCCTGTTCCCCCGCCTTTCCTACTCCCTTCTTCTTTTCTCTTGCCCTCTATCCCACCGTCCCGCATACTTCCTCAACCTACCCGCCCGCAGCCTCCAACTACAATGTCCTTCTCCTCCATTGTAGCACTCACTTAGCTTACTTCAACTTTGCCTCCTGCCTATACCACTTGCAGTAGCCGTCATGTTCATGTCCCTGATCGTTTAATTACGCATTTCTTCTTGACTTATACACACACTCCGGCGGTGTTTTACGTCGCCCTCCGTTCTCGAAGGGGAGTACTGTGGCGTGGTGCCAGATTAATTCACATTTGGCAATCTAACCCCGTTTTCATTTGCCGTATTGTTTGTTTCTAACTGACCTGAGACAACACACCCAGAAAACCCCCTCTTCATTGGCGTGCTCCGCCGTCGTGCGCTGCTCTCTGGTCATTTCAAGTTTTGAATATAAATTTTATTCACCAACCAGTTTTCCTTAATGGTCTTTTTACTTAGAACTCTTGAGATATCATTCGTTACTCCGTGCGAACACTATCATTTACGTCAGTCCTACTAGGTCACCTGCGCACTCATAAAAATCGGAGCTAAATCATCGTAGACACGAATATATCCCCATATATTCCCCCACAAACACATTCACCACGCATAATCCCCCCGAATATTCCACATCACGAGCACATCTCTTGTAAATGAGAGGTTTGCCTTTCGACTCCGTTCTCCGTGTGGCTTCTGCTGCATGTTAGTTCGGAGCGTTCTATACCCCTCATGCAAAATCCTAACCCGTGCGTTTAGATGGCCATGTTGTGCATGTGGCACGCACAGGTGAGGTCTCCAGCTCTGTCAGTCACTGCGCCCGTTCCCCACATCAGACAAACGACCGGCTCGGACGTTGATTGGGACCGGGAAATGGGAATTGAGAGTGACATCGACGGTTCCAACGCATTTTCCTCATCATAAATAATCTGACGCGTTTAAAGCTATCACGGTGCGCTAAAAGTCGTGGCTTGGAAGGTTGCAAACTAAGGGGACAACTCGGACCTCGCAGTTTGCCCAGTGTAATTGTGGGGAATGGGGGATTGGCGTAGTGGCTCCTTTTTAATGTGGCCTCTATGGCACTCCCATTCCGTGAGATCCGAGTGGGGTGTGGCAGCACGCCTACGGGGCGGCTCCGGCCGCGCCAGCCACCTGCGCCCTCTCCAACCTCAGGTTTTATTTACTTGGTCATGACAACGGACCGAGGCGGGGGAAGGGGAGAGAGTGCGTTAGATGCTGCGAAATCTACTATCATTATAAAAGAAATCACGCGCCAGTCAACCTGCCTGTTCTCACCCTGCTGTGGAGCATGCGGAGGACTTGGTCGGTCATGACGGTAGAACCGTCGTGTTCATACATAGACACTGTCTGGACATTACTATGTTTATACGGCAGGAGGCGGTTTGTGTTGTAATTGTGCATTTTCGACGCGTTTGTCGCATCCTGAAAGAGCCAAGTCTGGGGACTTCCGTCCTCCTTATCCGACATTGCGTGTTTCCCTTTAAAAGGTTTTCCCTCCTCTCCGCACCTTCTCTCCAGTAGATCTCTCCTAGCCAATTCTTTAGAAGTGGAAGTGAATTGAGAGACGAAGTTAAATTATGCCATTATTTTGTCACGGGATATTGTTACGCTTCTAAGTTTTTCCAAGAATTTTGTTGTGGATAAGGCTGTGTGTTCAGAGCTCTACGTTAGTTTCTTCAAATGATTGTCAAGCTGCTTATAGGCGTGCTTTTCAGCGCCAATGTTGCCTTGCGGATTATTTGCAGACCATAGAATTGTGCCATGGTAACATCTTTTGTTTTCATCTGTCTCAAATTGTTTTTTGATATTGCCTGTCTTCTCCAGGTTCTATTCAGGGTCTTGTTTATTATAATGACCGTTGTTTTCATTGGGCCAGGGTCAATGGCTTTGTATGGCTCGTTAGTGTTTAGTAGATCCTCTGGCTTGTCCAGAATCACAGTTGCCCGCCTTTCGTCTGCTAAGACAATCACAACTCCACCGTAACTCTTTTGATTTCCTTTATGACCTTTAGTTCGGCTGGGGAGATTGTTCGACGTGGACCGCGGGATGTGGCGAGCTGTGCTCCTGGCTGGCAGATCTGGTATTTGGAGCCTTTTGTGTTCACAGTCTTTGAGAATGTTGCTTCCAACACAGTGATAAAATTCACTGGATGCGCGTCCCCTGTGTCGTGGTCGGATTCGCGTCGAAACACTATTATCCAGTCGCTCGTCAGTAGCCTAAGTGATATGTTACTTGCTCCCACTTAAGACATGTCATGCTGCTCAGAAATTTGACCCTCTTCTCTCGCTTGTCGTTCTCCTTAATAGACATCCAGATGTACAGGTTTCTCAGTGTATTCATCTTGAGGTATGGCGCACATGCTACTTTCTATTTCCTTGCCGTACTTTCTGAGGTGAATGCGGCATTCAGTAATGAGGGCTTTCAATAGGCGTCGGCTACTTCTGCTGGCTCACACAGACCCAGTAGCGACAAACGTATGCGGACACGTCTGCTGTTTGCCGCGTCAATTGTCCACACTTTTCGACTAAAAACTTCAGCGTGGCCGGCAAACGACTGCGATCGTGCATGCCTGAGTATGCTCATATGGTTCTGCACACCCTCGAAAATAATCACAAATTGGGTTTCCACAGTGCACAAGTACGCGGCCAAGCCGAAAGTATAATAGTGAGAGAGATAACCGAAACCTGGTAAACCGGTGTCGATTCGGTTACCGTGGATGGATCTACCAGGGCTACACAAGGCCGTCAGATACCGTTTATGCAAGAGAGCAGGACCAATAAGAAGAGAAAATGACTGGCCTACCAAGTGTGCGTTAGCTGTACCTATTTTAACATTCTACATTATCTGTTCTATCTCATGACATTTTAACCGAATTTCTGAAATGCGCATTCGATTAGTTGTTGTTATCCTACTGATTATCGTGAAGCACCATCCTAAAATATTTCGGTCACGTCAGAATGTCTGTTTTTGAAAGCGCATCTTTTTGGCCTCCTGACAAAGAGACACTTGACAAAACTCACTACTTTTTAGTGCGCATTTTTCCCATTGATTTGTAGCGATTTCAAAATCCAAATATACTTTATGTAAAACTTGCATAACAATATGAATGTTGCTTTTTTAATTGCAGATGAATTCTTCTTCAAATTCTATACTTAGGGGAGAGAGCGTCTAGGTTTCGAAAACATTTCAATTCCCGAATAATATTGAACCAGACCTGCAGTTACACTTACCCTTAGGGCTTAAATCTCCATGCTGCACATTTTTCGCGTAAGGAAAACCATATATTCGTTCAGGCAAACAAGAAGATGTCATATATAACTCATTAATTTTTGCGATGGATGTGAACTATGTTGTATACTTCATGAGCGGCTTTTATAAACGGACGGACACGATGATGTATGCATGAACATTTCACGTTCCTAAAAATCTCACATCTAGAAGCTTCTTGTAAAATAAGAGACATGTTATCTTTCAGTATAAAATTTAAAGAAGAGGCAATTTTCTACCAAATAAGTACAGGAGCGAACATTTTTGTGCATGAAGTATGAGGTAACGAAAATCAATGAGAAAAATTCATATTACATAAATTGTAATTTTTTACCGAGTGTGACATCCAAAAGCCGGCATCCCGGCGTGAATGAAATATCTTGGGGCAAAATATTATAACACTACCTAGGCACTTCTTTCCAGTCAAAGGTACATTTCAGAATTTCAGCAAACATTTCATGAGATAGGCCAGGTACGGTATATATGCAGATGGGAAGGCGACCTCCGGGGCCAGTAGATTATTCATCCGAGGTTTTGAACTCTTACTCGAATCCATTTTCCAGAAATAAAAGGATTTTACAAACCACCGCATATCTAGATCACCTCAGCCAAGAATGAAATTCATTTTGGCCACTGATTGAAGCGCGCATTGCTTGATAAGCGGTTGAAAGGTCGATGTGTCTACTATCCCGTTCCTCGGTCGAGTGCCACGTTTCCAGCAACAGGCGCGAAATCCGGTCCCCCTACTGGGCCAAGATTTGCACGCGCTCGAAGTGAAAGCTGTGTCGCGGTGAGGACACGTAGGAGGCTGCGTGGGGGTTTCTCGACATCTCGCAGCAATTTTGTGTTTGTCCACTCCGTGCAGACATGTTTTTCTATTTCCCCAACATAATTGGTCCTACAAGAGTTGCATTCTATCTGGTAAATAATATAAGATTTCTAAATGATGGGAATTGGATCCTTTAGATGTCTTAGTTGCGGCGGGTTGTTGCTCCTGGTCAGGCAGCCACGCCAATCCCAAATTAACTCATCAGTATAGCGAACACTTCAAACACCCCAGCACTGCGCGACAGCATTTCGGCCTTTGCTGCTCCCTCAGTGTTCTTTCCATGTCAGGGTACCCGTTAATTACGAGGAGCTTCTACAGAAACATGACCTTCGTTTGGTCGCATGGATAGATGCAATGGCTTCATACACGGCTTTAGTGTTCTCACGCAACTGCCCTTTCCGAAAGGAGATGGTTGCCTAGATAACTTAGAATCGAGAAGTATTCACCGTCTTCATCTAAACCATTTCCTTCAAGAACCGTCACATTTTGGGGGAGAAACCCTTCGTTGCAGTGGGGTTTGATCTCGACTAATAAAAAGTTTATTTACCCTAAGATATTCAGCTGAGCGATCCAAATGGGCGAAAATAAAGTCCACTTCTATCGCGAAAAGAGTTTGACAAGAATTGGTAGATTTTTGCTCCTAGATGAAAGTCTTTTAACTTCAGCGACCCTAAAGTTGATGCCGCATGAATAAAGAAAGTGGAAAGCGACATCGATTGGCTGTCTACTCTTAGGAACGTTTTTTAAAATAAAGTTAAAGCTTCGTTTGCGCCTGTTTTCGATCTCACTAGCAACCAGGTCAATGAGAGGCATGAGCTTCTCACATTGCTGAGACGTACGTGTTGGCAACTTTCCTTCAAGAAGGGCACCAAGAACAGAAAAAACTGACCTGTAACGAAAAATCAAATTGTTAAAATTATCGAGCGCTCCTAGGTCTATTTTTTCATATGTACAATGGGTTTCAAATGGAGTTTAGTTTCCTTCAGATTTTGACCAAGGTTTGCCTGAGGTTTAATGCCAAAAAAGCAAAACAAGACTTTAGTCCAAATTTATGGGGATGATAGTTACCGAACCTTCGAGGATATAAGGATGAGGCTATGTATGATGAAACAATTTGTGAAAGATATCAATATTGGCGGACCAGAGAGCACAATCGATACTGAGCAATTTTTACTCAATGGCAGAATGCAAACTTGAAAAACAAACGGGTAAATGACAATTTCGTAGGTTCCACCAAGAGCTTCATGATCGCCTTGCACATCCACACAATGTGATCTCCCTTGCATAGGCAGCCCAACCGAGGCATAGTCCCTTCGTGTTCGGGGATTTGACGGGTCCTGGCAGGGCTGGCGCAAGCTGGTAATGGATCACGAGGTTTACAAATAAATGACAGAGTTAGAATAGAGTAATATAGGGTTATTATAGAACTCTATCGGCACAGTCAGTCTCCTTTTACACAGGGGAAAAATTAAACCAAACTAATACATTTCGACTGAACTTCGAATTAATTGGTTTTGGATGTCTGCTTAGTCAGTTGAGTGCGAATTCAGAGTGGGTTTTAACCTAAAAAAACCTGATTTCCAGGGCAAAATAATAGCAAAGTTAGAAAAAGGGCTATGTACACAATAAAGAGAATGAGGTTTGGAGTTTTGTAGTATTTCTGGTCGTGAATAACTCGCCTTTTATGGTACTGAACGAACTGGAACAATCTCGACTGGGTTACCACTTCACAGAAACCGTCTCTGACAGTGATACTAGAACCGTACGTACAGAGTTGTTTTCTGCATTTTTGGAATATTTTTTCACTCGTCGAAATTCGCCAGGAAACGGAATTAATTGCAATTTGTTTATCAGCACGGTTCAACCGACTACGCAGCCAACTCGCGTTTATTTACAGCCTAGAAAAACAACCGCTAAAAATCCCTCAAGGTCTGCAGTTATTCGAGCCCCACGAGATCTCCGACGGGCTAAGTCATTTCGGACTATATTCCATAAAATTAATCAGATTTCAAGTATTTTTTTCGCCTACTGAGTTTTGAATACTCACTTCAATTCGTCATATACAGTCAGACGTATTCGTTATAACATCAAAAACGAAATTTTATTCACATGCTATCAATGAGTTACATAACTGTTATGTAAATATCCGCATGTATTTTTTCAAAAGTCTATCTGTAAATAGGGTTTTCCAAGACTCTACCTCTATCCTTCATATATACTGAATTATATCATGTCAAAGTTTATGGAGTCTCAGCAATCTAATAGTAATATTACGATCAGCGACGGTTCCTCGTTGGAAGATAAGTCCGGTGATATGTCCTTCGCATCCAGAATCTTCGCTCGCTCTACCTTCGCTTTTGGCCAACGACCAGCAAATCGTGTCCAAAGCGTACTTACCGCGAAAAGTGTTAGGAACAAAGACGAGCCTTGTGGTGGGTGCGCATATATCCTAATCTAAGTAGAACACTTCGAAAAACAGCTTGCTGATCTAAGGACACTCATGAAACAGAACCTCGATGACCAGAACGTCTCCAGTGTTAGAGTTCAAAAAAACGAAGTGTAAAACGCATAACACTCGAAAAATATCTCCTCGGGGCATCTTCAAAAACGGGTTGCAACTAAGTAGATACAACCGCAGATGCCGCTAACAGCAGACCAACGGAAACGAAGCAGCCGATGAGAGCATACTCGATACCCACGCAAGATGACTTAAGCGATGTCACAAAAATATTTCCTGGCGCAGAAGCCATCTCGTCTACTGTTCTTGCTAAAAGTGAGCGGTTTTTTCCTTTGCCAAGAGACGATATAACTTGGACATCCAGTCTACTGTTGCCCTCTTGTTCTCGCAACCACCCCGAGCGTCCTACAGAGCACTATTTGAGTGCGAAGACATGGACCCGTGTGTAGGGGGGAGTGGAAAACGCGATAACAGGAGTTTGAAGTCACAATTAGCACTGATGGGTTGCTCGGAACAGTTGACCGATAGCAAAAGTGCGTGTCTAAGCGACGACTCCGTAAATCTTCCTCGCCCACATGCAGAGAATTCACTAGAAAGACAAAGTAAGGAGGACCGTGACCGCCAGCGGGTGCCTAATTATTTGGGGATGTCGGAGACGAATGCAGTCAGACCTGAAGTCCGTGTCACGGAGGTCTACTAAACCACTTACTCCAGGCAGACTTGGAAATAAAGCTTCTGAAAGCATTCCGGATAGGAAAATGGAGTGAAGACAGGACGGCAGCACTACAACCTCGTCCTATCAAAAGTATGCTGGAGAACAAATAGCAAATCAAGTTGATCTTCTCCAAAAAAACGACCCCAGAAACACACACAAACAGGTTTTTTTTTCAACCGAGCTACTCACCAGTTGAGCGGCTGAAACGACGGGAACTCGTCGAGACTGAAATGAATCGAACACATTCTGGCTATATTCAAGGGGAAAGTAGTTCGGAAAATTATGCGTTTCAGTAGAACCAGCCAATATTACTAAGAACGACGGTAGCTACTCAGCTAACACAGACACCTTCGTAGGATCACCTGCTCAAGGCGACAACATAAGTAAGCCCTTAACGTCCAGTGTTCTGATTGATGCAAAGGACATTAATGGGACCATCGTATAACGGAAGAGCCCAGATAACGGAGTAATGTTCAAAACGGGGACAAATGAAACCGGAAATTCGGCTGGTGCAAAACTGAGGTGCTTGTACACAAATGCCCAAAGCCTCATATCGAAGCTAGACGAGCCAAAACTTTGCCTTGCCGAGCTGTCTCCAGATGTTTTAGCAGTAACCGAGACCTGGCTGTCCGGAAATACAAGCGATAGCGAAGTAGCCTGGCCTGGATACCAAATTTATCGGAGGGACAGGGAACATCGTCAGGGTGGTGGTATTGTTGTGTATGTGAATGAGTGTCTGGCAGTGTCGGAAAACTGCGCCAAGTTTGCGTCCGGCACGGAAGCTATTTGGTTGACCATCAAGGCTACTGGTTTCCCGTGTTTCGATGTCCTCACTATCTACCGACCACCTAGGACAGACCAAATCGCCGACACTCAACTACTGGAGCAGTCGGAGGAAGTTTTCAGTCAACCTAACATCATGATCATGGGCGAATTCAACGCACCAGGAACAAACTGGAACACCCTCCAAGCGTCAGATACAAAATCGACATTAGATTACCGTCCGCTGAACAGAACATTGAAGGCGTCCCTCACACAACATGTAATGTTACCAACGATAACACGTGAAGGACAAAGGGAAAACTGCCTGGGTCTGGTTTTTACGAAAACACCAGCCAGCATAGACGAGATCACCTCCGTTCCGCCCCTTGGCCGAAGTGATCATGTAGTGCCTATGTGGGATTATTCGTTATTCTCCATTTCGCATACGTCAGACCAAAACAGACGCAATGTTTGGCGGTGCGGCTTCAATGGAATGAGAGCAGACTTATCCGGTCTAGACTGGAGCTCATTGTTTACGGGTAATGCCAACGATGACTGGGAGCTGTACAAGAATACCATTTTATAGCTCATCAACAACCACTGCCCACTGACTAGTGTAAGACTGGCAAACGACCTGAGTGGTTAAATAGCAACCTAAAGAAAGAAATCAACAGGAAGGACAAATTGTGGAGAAAATACTGCATCACTAGGCAAGATGAACATTTCAACAACTTCAAGATACAGAGGAGCAAACTGAGAAACCTGATCATGAAGACGCGACGAAAATTCAAGAACAAAAGTGCTACAAAAGCAACACAGAACCCAAAATTACTCCACAGCTACCTACGACGAAATACAAGGAACAAGCATCAAATCCCCTTCATAGTGACTACTGACGGCGTTGAGATTGCTGATAGTAGGGATAAACCTGCGTATATTCACAGTTTTTCAATCAGTCTATACAAACGTGGAAAGGCTCCTTCTTTGCTTTAAAGAAGAACTGCCGACCCCAAGCATCAGAAAGCATTGTCCGAAGAGAGTTAGAGGTATTGAGAGAATCGAAGTCGCCAGGACCAGACGAGATTCCACCCAAGCTTCTCAAGGAACTGATAAGCCATCTTCCTAACTCTCACTCAGTAGGTACGGACAATATCCCAAACTCTTTGATAAAACAACTAAGAGATTTTCCTCCTCTGCTTAGCAAAATCTTTTCAGTATTTCTCGTAAATGGCTTCTTCCCTGACTATTGGAAAACTTCTATTATTATTCCAGTATTTAAGTCTGGCTGTCGTTCTGACGTACAGAACTATCGAGGTGTCCATAAAACACCCTCTCTCGCCAAAATCTTTGAAAAAATTATCGACATAAAAATTACCGAATTTTGCATAGCCAGTCAAGTTATTAGCCCTTCCCAACATGGTTTTTTACCAGATCGCTCTTGTGAAACATGTCATCTGTCGTTTCTCGATCTACTTACCTCTCTTCGTAATGATCACCTATCTGTTGTCGTAATTTATTTTGATCTTAGTAAAGCCTTTGATAAAGTGCCACATAAAAGACTCTTGGTTAAATTGGAAGCTATGGGAATTCGCAGTCCACTAATAGACTTTCTCAGGTCATACCTGTCTAATCGTAAACAAAAGGTTTTGGTGGGATCTTCACTTTCCAGTGAAAGTCCTATTGTGAGCGGTGTCCTACAAGGTACCGTTTTAGGTCCTCTTTTGTTCTTACTTTACATAAATGATATTTCAGCCGCAGTTAAACATTCTCAATCAGTTATTTATGCCGATGATCTCAAATGTGTATATTCTTTTAAAAAATCTACGAGCCTCCATTGCCTGGAGCAAATCCATGCTGACTTGCTTGCTCTCTCAGCTTGGAGCTCAAAATGGCTAATGGAATTCTCTCCGTCTAAATGTCGTTATATGTGTTTTCGACCTGATAGGCTACCCCAACCTGTGGTCTTTCAAGGAACATCTATGACTGAATGTACCACCATCAAGGATTTAGGCTTAAGCTACACTAGTAATCTTGATCTCTCGCCGCACGCTGACAGAATTACAGCCAAAGCTGCCCAGATTTGTGGCTTTATTTCTTACAATTTCTATCTTCCTGAAATTAAATTAAGGCTCTATCGTATGTTTGTACTTCCCATTCTCGAGTATTGTTGTCCATTCTTTGGTTTGATGAATGAAGCCAGTCGTTTAAAAATTGAAAATGTCCAAAGACGTTTTTCAAAAAAACTTTTAGATAGGGAACATCCCAATATCTCCTACTCAGATAGGTGCCAACTAACTAACCTAAAATTTTTATGGGTTCGAAGACTAGAAGCGGGCTTCTGTCTCCTCTTTCGCATTAATCATAGTTCAAATTTTCCTCGGATTTCAGCACTTACCCCTAGTAGTCGCCCATTAAATCTTCGCAATTCGTCTCTAATTATACCTCTTCCAGCGTCCTCCACCTCTAAGCGCTCCCTTTTTTCGCTTTCAGGTATGCTTTCCTCTGGAATAACCTTCCAATAAATATAAGATCTTCAGAAAATCTACACACCTTTAAGAGAAGGCTACGCCTTTATCTGAATACTGACTCGATTAAACTTTTATTTTCCTCATCCTTCCCAGACAACTTTTTCTATGACACTGAGAAAGGGCCACCGGGAATTTAGCATGCCGCTATTAAATTTCCGAAACTGTTCACGTTTCCTTTCTTTATGAGTAGTCTCGCTACCTAAGATCCCTCACCAGAAATGTTAATTATTCCAATTTTTTAGTTCATGCATCGTGCCCTCACAGAATGCACGCCATCGACGCTCTTGGCGAAACCTTCTGTATTCGCCATATACTAGTAGTTTGGTCGCATCTCCCTTCCCCCATCCTCGGTTGGACTCGGATGAATGTAACCGACCGCATCTGGGTTCCTATCGCCTCGAGACTGATCTTCATGATGCCCTCACTGAATGCGCTTCATCGATGCTCTTGGCGAAGCCTTCTATATTAGCCATATACTAGTAATCTGGTCGCATCTCATTTGCCCTATCCTCGGATGGACTCTGATGAATGTAACAGACCGCATCTGGGTCCTTTTCGCCTCAAGACTGGTTGTCATCGTGCCCTTGCAGAATGCGCTCCATCGGCGATCTTGACAAAGCCTTCTATATTCGCCATATACTAGTAGTCTGGTCGCATCTCCCTTCCCCCCATGTTCGGATGGACTCGGTTGAATGAAACCGACCGCATCTGGGTTCTTGTCGCCTCGAGACTGGTTGTCATCATGCCCTTACAGAATGCGCTCCATCGGCGGTCTTGTCAAAGTCTTCTATATTCGCCATATACTAGTAGTCTGGTCGCATCTCCCCCCATGTTCGGATGGACTGGGTTGAATGAAACTGACCGCATCTGGGTTCCTATCGGCTTGAGACTGGTTTTCAATTTCGGCACTTATTTTTCTTATTCAAGGCGATACAGGCCAGTCCTGATCGACCCGCCTACGTACCATTTTATGAAATCCGTTACACAATGCCATATACAGCTGACATCTATTTCGGCCATGTTGATGTCGGGCTTTATTCCAATTTGTACCGCCACATGCAGGCCAGTCCTCCCTTTTTTTCTGATGCTATTTTTCTGAGGGGTTTTTTTTTCTCCTGTTAAATTACTATAATCATTTTTAAATTTTGCTTTGGAGTTTTTTTTTCACCTTTCGTTTTTTTCATTTTCATTTTGCTTAACGGACTTCTAATCTCAAAAACTATGCATTGCACTTTGTGCAGATTTTGCCTACATCGTCTAAAATTTGCATGTAAATTTATTTTTACTTGCTTTGATGGGACCCCGACGGGTCTTTAATAAAAATAATTGAATTGAATTGAACTTGCCAGTGGGCTTTCTGTGCCTTTGCCGATGCTCTTTCAAATGTCATTTGACACTGGAGCACTTCCTATCGATTGGAAGCTGGTGCAAATTACTCCGCTATACATAGCATGTAGCAGGACATCGACGACAAAATACAGACCCATAGGCTCGACGTATATTCCCTGCAAAGTTATGGAAAGGATCATAAAGAGTGAACTGATGCAATTTCTGGAAGTTCATGGCCCGCTATAGAAACTCCAGCATGGGTTCCGGAAAGGAGGCTCCTGCACGACAAACTTGCTGCAATCTCTCCAGAGCTGGACCAGAGCTCGCGAAGACAGGCACGCGGTCCATATAGCCTTCATCGACTTCCAGAAGACGTTCGGGACCGTGTTACACCAGAGGCTGTTACATAGACTTCAAAAAATAGGGGTCGGTGGCAACTTCCTCAACTGGGTCAAAAACTTCAGGTGGCGGCTGATTCGACGGGACCCGGCCATATTTTCAAATCTCAGGTGGCCGAAATCCTCGCTAGGGGTGACAGTCACGTGAGCCGCCAGCTGCTCGAGTCATGGTTCTCCGGCCCGCAATCCATCAATAAGCGCAATAACCTCCCGGTACCATCTTCCGTGTTGAGCTTTTCCCTGGGCAGAAAAATCAGTCACGTGGGAGGGCGCAGGCGAGCAATTATCCCAGTGACAGTGAGCCAATTTGCCGAGCAATCGTCACACCAGCATCCAGCATGGATGAGGAAATCACGGCAATTGACGACTCGGACTCGGACTGACAAGCCACCATCGCATCAATCACGACCCCAGCGGGGATTGCGAGAGCTGTTAATTACAGTACGCCTATGGTCCCACGGCAGTCACGTGCTATAAATACTGCACTACTTGTGCCACCATCACCCTTATCTGCGACTGTCTCTGATGATGGATTCGAGTGAGAATCCGAAGCGTCAGTCCAATAAATTTTGTGTTCCAGTCATCGCATCTTCGTCTTCATAACAAGGTTTACTCTATGAGGGGGAAAGAGTGTAGAACGAGGAGCAAAAGGGAGAATTAAATAACCCAATGAAACGGTAACTTCACCGTTATCTGGGGAAGGTGGAGTTGGAAGCTGCCACCGGGGAGGCAGGGTTGTTTTCTTCGCGCACCTCAAATGGAAACAGATGAAAGAAAAACCGACATTGTTCGGACACCAGACACCTCTGTCCTCAAAATTAACGCTCCTGCCTATTAAAACAATCTCGTTTATGCCTGTTCGCCATAAATTATATTCAAACACAATTTAAATGTCAATATCAGAGTCTTTTCACGCCACGGAACCCGACAGGTACATCCGGACCGCGTGTTCTGTGGTCAGCCAATAACTTCACGACCTAGCCCACCTCTCTCAGTATCAATCAGTTTTTCCCATATGCAGGCCAGACTTGCCCACATTTTTTTCTTATCAATATCGACAGTTTCTTCTCCTGTAAAACCAGTCCAGTCATTTTTTAGCTCTTGAGTGTATTTTGTTTTCACTGTTCATTCACTGTTTTATCTTAACGTACTATTAATTCAGAAACCATGAATTGCACTTTGTACAGATTCTGCCTTACTCGTCTAAATGCATAGGGGTGTAGGGGTGTCAGCGGTGGGTTCACGTGATGGTTGTAGTGCTCGCTCACTTGCTCGCAGGTGAGACTACGCCTAGCGTTCACTTGCTGGCACTCAACTCTCACCTGTGGCTCCACATAGCTGGGCTCTGCTCAGCGGCCACATCCCGGGCAACCGTCTCGACCGGCGGGCTAAACCAGGTGAGGGGCACTGTGCGCTGTGCCGTGTGCACAGGCTTTGCGGATTCCGCTGAATGGGACCTTGCGTCGGCACCGTCGTGACGTGGTTCTTCTCTGCACGCCGCTTGACAGCCGATGACGGGATGGATCTCCACATATACATCGCCTTGACGCGCCCACCTACGCCGTCGGAGACCGCGGCTTGCTGCGAATTCGAATCGCTCTCCACTACAACCCGAAAACGTGGCCCCATAGTGGAGTTCGGCCGTGCCACAACGGCACATGGCAGCCCTATTCAGGGATGGCACAGCTAGCCTCACGAGGGGAAGGGCCTAGAAGTGGTGACCTAAACATTGCTGGACACCACGCCGTCTCCAGGCTAGCCAGGGCCGCAGACGTCTTATCATAATCGAAACAATCAAAATCGAAACAACAACAACAATACCTATAACAACAACGACAATACTCGCTCACCTCCTCAACCTACCTCTTCTTTCTCTTCCTCTGCCTATTCTTCTCCTTCGTCACCTTCTTCTCCACCTCCTTCCCGTCGCCCCACTCGTTGTCACCAGACTGGCAGGGTGAGTCAGCTCACTCTGGCAGCCTGGAATGTTCGTTCCCTTTTAGACAATCCGAGGAGCAACCGACCAGAACGAAGGACAGCGCTAGTGGCACGGGAACTGGCGAGCTACAAGGTGGACATCGCCGCACTCAGCGAGACCCGATTCTCCGAACAAGGCCAACTGGAGGAGGTGGGTGCCGGCTACACCTTCTTCTGGAACGGTCGACCCAGGGCAGAGCGACGGGACGCGGGTGTCGCCTTCGCCATTCGGAACGACATCGTGGGATTACTGCCCTGTTTGCCGCAGGGCATCAACGATCGCCTGATAAGCCTCCACCTGCCTCTCTGGGGAGGCAAATTCGCCACCATCATCAGCGCCTACGCTCCGACGATGACCAACCCCGACGCCGTCAGAGACAAATTCTACGAGGACCTGCACGCTCTCTTGGCGACTGTGTCGAAGGCGGACAAGTTGATTGTCCTTGGTGACTTCAGCGACCGCGTCGGCACAGACCATACTGCCTGGAGGGGAGTGCTGGGTCCCCACGGTCTCCGCGGCTCAAACGACAATGGTCTGCTGCTTCTCCGCACCTGCGCAGAACACCGCCTCATACTGACGAACACCTTCTGTCTGCCGGAGCGAGAGAAGGCCACCTGGAGGCATCCGCAGTCGCGCCAGTGGCACCTGCTGGACTATGTCCTCGTCCGGAGGCGAGATCAGTTGGACGTGCTGGTAACAAAGGCGATTGCAGGCGCTGACGGGTGGACCGACCATCGCCTCGTCATCTCGAAGATGCGTACTCGCCTACAGCCCCGCAGGAGACCACAAGGTAAGCGACCCCCAGGTAAGCTGAATGTTGCTTTGTTGTCTTTGCCTGCTCACCATCTTCATTTCAGCAGTGAGTTAGCTCAAAGGCTAGACAACCTTCCTATCGCCGCCGATGCTACCGCTGCCGAGAACGCATCCGTGGAGAACCGCTGGTGCCAACTGAGAGACACGGTCCAGTCGACGGCGCTCGCCGTCCTCGGTCGCCCTCCCCGCAAACACCAGGACTGGTTCGACGACAACGACGCCGCCATCAGAAATCTGCTAGCTGAGAAGAACCGCCTACACAAAGCCTACGTAGATCACCCCACTGAGGGCACCAAAGATGCCTTCTACCGCAGTCGCCGCCAACTTCAGCAACGACTGCGCGAGATGCGGGACGCTTGGACTGCTCGCAAAGCTGAGGAGATCCAAGGGTACGCGGACCACAACGAATGGAAGATCTTCTCTGCGAGCAAAGCTGTCTACGGTCCGCCGACGAACGGCACTGCTCCTCTCCTCAGCGCCAACGGCAACACTCTCCTGATTGAGAAGACGCAAATCCTACAGCGATGGGCCGAGCATTTCCGAGGCGTCCTCAACCGCCCCTCCGTCATCTCCGACGCCGCCATCGAGCGTTTGCCGCAAGTGGAGACCAACGTGGACCTCGACCTCCCGCCATCTCTCCAGGAGACCATCAGGGCCGTGCAGCAGCTCTCCAGCGGGAAAGCACCCGGATCGGACGCTATCCCTGCTGAGGTCTACAAGCACGGAGGTCCCCAACTGATGGATCACCTGACTGTGCTCTTCCAGGAGATGTGGCGTCAAGGCAAAGTCCCATAAATTTTCAAAGATTCAACCATCGTGCATCTCTACAAGCGCAAAGGGAATCGCCAAGTCTGCGACAATCACCGTGGCATCTCCCTGCTGAACATCGCCGGAAAGATCTTTGCACTAATCCTTCTCAACCGCCTCAATAACCATCTGGAACAGGGCCCTCTGCCGGAAAGCCAATGCGGTTTCTTTCGTCATCGCGGGACCACGGATATGATCTTCGCCGCCCGCCAACTTCAGGAGAAGTGCCGGGAGATGCGGACCCATCTGTACTCTACCTTCGTGGACCTGACGAAAGCCTTCGACACGGTGAATCGTGAAGGACTGTGGAAGATCATGAAGAAATTCGGCTGTCCAAGGCGATTCATTCAAATGCTGCGTCAGCTGCACGACGGTATGATGGCGCGAGTCACAGACAACGGAGATGTATCAGAGGCATCCGCATTGACCAATGGAATGAAGCAGGGCTGCGTACTGGCGCCTACCCTCTTCAGTCTTATGTTCTCTGCCATTTTGATGGACGCCTACTGCGATGAAAGCCCCGGGATCCGCATCGTCTACAGGATGGACGACCACCTCCTGAATCAACGGCGGATGCACTTCCAATCGCGCGTATCCACAACCATCGTTCACGAACTCCTCTTCGCCGACGACTGCGCCCTGACAACCACCTCGGAAGAGGAGATGCAACGCAGCATAGACCTGTTCTCCGCCGCCTGCGAGAACTTCGGTCTGGTCATTAACACGCAGAAGACGGTGGTGATGCACCAAACGTCACCCAACTCAGCCACAGCCCCCAACGCGCCGCCGCAAATCAGCATGAACGGAACCCAACTGCAAGTGGTGGAGAACTTCCCGTACCTGGGCAGTACTCTCTCCCGCAACGCCAAGATCGACGACGAACTCGCCAACAGGAGTTCGAAAGCCAGTCAAGCCTTCGGTCGCCTCCAAAGCACAGTTTGGAATCGCCACGGTCTTCAGCTGAGCACGAAGCTGAAGATGTACAAGGCCGTCATCCTGCCGACACTACTGTATGGAGCAGAGACTTGGACGGTGTAAGCAAAGCAGGCACGCCGTCTGAACCATTTCCACCTCAGTTGTCTTCGCCGCATCCTGAGTCTGAACTGGCAGGAACGAATCCCCTACACTGACGTGCTGGAACAGACGGGAATCCTCAGCATCTACTCCATGTTGAGACAAATGCAGCTGCGCTGGAGCGACCACCTGGTGCGCATGGACAACGAGCGACTACCCAAACGACTCTTCTACGGAGACGTCGCGACGGGTTCTCGCCGTCAAGGAGGCCAGATTCGCCGTTACAAGGATACCCTGAAGTCCTCCCTGAAAGCCTGCAAATCAACCCCACCAACTGGGAGGAGCTCGCACTCGATCGACGGACCTGGAGGAGGACAGTGAAGACAGGCGCTGCGATCTATGAAGCCAACCGCATCTCTGCCGCCAAAGCGAAACGTGAAGCCCGCAAATCACAACTTCGCCCAGTACGCAACGCCGCCGTACAACCGCTTCCAACGTGTCCTCGATGTCAACGGACATTCCGGGCTCGAATCGGACTTGTTGGACATCCTCGGATTAACTGCGCCTCTCGAACGGCACCAACCATCGTCCCCCCGCCCGCCTCTTCCTCCTCCTCCTCCTCTCCGCCTCCAACTAACTCTACCAATTCTTCTGACCCACCACTTCCATCCTCCTCCTCCTCCTCCTCCTCCTCCTCCTCCTCCTCCTCGCCCACTGCTCCAACGACGGCCGCTTAGGCGACTGTCCAGCGCGCAAAACCGACACTACCGCCACCTCCCCCGACTCCGGCGATGAGGATCAGGACTACACCTGCTCTCTCTGCGACCGCACCTTCACCTCACACATCGCCCTCGTCGGTCACTTGCGAATCCATCGCACGGAGACTTGCGAACCAGTGCCTGAAGCACCAACCTACACCCACCACACTCGCCTCCACTGCCAACACTGCCCTCGCACCTTCGGGCATCGCATGGGCCTTTTCGGCCACATGCGCATCCACGAGAGCGACCTTGACCGCACTCCCGACACACCCACTAAATCCAACACATCCACCGTGCACACCCCCACCCTCGCTCAATCTGTCTGCGCCACCACCACCACCACCACCCCCTCTGCACCTGACACTGACACCGCCGACTTCTCATGCCCACACTGTCCAAGCACATTCACCTCACGCATCGACCTGGTCGGTCACTTGCGTATCCATCGCACAGAGACTGGCGAACCGGTGCCTGGAGCACCCACCTATACTCACCAAGCTCGTCTCAACTGACCACACTGCTCTCGCACTTTCAGGCATCGCATGGGCCTGTTCGGCCACATGCGCATCCACGACGACCTGCAGTAGACAACCGCCGGTCACACCACACATTCACTCACTCCCTACCTCCTCCACCACCACCACCACCATCAACCCACCAGAAATCAACACTCACACACCTCATGCATCCAACTGCCACCTCCCACGCAAGTGGGAAGTCCGCATCTCGACTCGGTCCCCATGCGCCTTCGGCTGCACGGGTGACTTGAGTCCGAGACTATCCCGACACGTCAAGCTTCGTGGATAGGAAGGTTGCTGATTGACGCCCGCTCTCGGTTCACGCAGTTCGTCGCGTTGTGTGTGTGTTGTGTGGAATGGCGGATTGGTGGGCTGTGGATGGGCTGAAACAGCACCTTCCACGGCCCTCTCACGCAAGTAAGAGACACGCCGTTCAACCCCCGTTGTGTGAAATCCTGGTGTTTGTGTGTGTATGGGGGGCCAGGTCGTGCTGTGGCGCACGCAGGCATGGTCAGTCGACCATGTCAGCCACCGCGCCCATTCCCCACTCCAGTTTGCCGACTGGCTCGGACGGCGGTTGGAGCGTGGGAATGGGAAGGGAGAGTGAGGTCGACGACTCAGCGCACTTTCTCCTCACTATAAACAATCTGACGCGCTTGAAGCTATCACGGTGCGCTAAAAGCCGTGGCTTGGAAGGTTGCCAACTGACGGGGTACCTTGGACCTCCTCCTTCACTGGAGGCGGTCTGAGAGTCAGGCTGCAATGGCTCCTTTTTAATGTGGCCTTTATGGCATTCCCACCACAGTGTGGGATCCGAGCCAGGCGTTGGCGGCACGCCCAGGTGCGGCTTCGGCCGTGCCAGCCTCCAAATCTCTGTTGTGTTGGTTGATATCCTGGTTATTTGTTGTGTGGACCAGGGGGTGTGGTGGGACGCCAAGGTGAGGATCCGTCCGAGCCATCCACCTGCGGCCTCCCTCGTCTCCGGTCTTCTTGACTCTGTCTTGACACCGGGTCCAGGCGGGGGAGGAGGAAAGAGTGTAGGTAGATGCTACGCAAGTCTACCGGCACAATAAACCCCTGCGTAAGTCACCGTCCCTGCTCCCATTGCTGCTGCAACTGTGGAGCACACGGTGGACATCATCACTTTCAGGAGCGTGATTAAATATCTTACATAAAAGGGATGGGAAAATTTCATTTACATATGCTTTTAGAATGCCAACTAGAATACCATCGGTTCCAGGGCTGAGATTGATGAGAACGCCGAATTGCTACATTCACGTCCCACAGGATGAAAGTTATAGTTTCCAGAACCGCCCCCGTGAATGCCTGGATAGTCGGAAGTGGAGCGATCGAGTTTTGATTAACTTTTTGGCCAAAAAAGCATTGAAACCATCGGTGGTCAACCGAGAATCAGCTATAGGACTACCGAGAGCGTCTCGGAGGATGGGATGCTGCGTCTTTCTGTAAGTTCATACTTTTCGGGAGAAAAGTATCGAGACATTAAACGAACGGTTTTCAGTGAATTGGACCTGTTCGGCTGGCTATTTTTCTTCAGACAATCTCTTAGTCCACTCAAAAATATCACAAATCAAGGGCAGAACGGAAACTTCATTCTGAAGATGGAATGGACGATAGCGTCTGCGCAACCTGCGACGAAAGGTTAAGGGTGGGAAAACCCAACCCCCGATTTTAATCATTTTCTTACGCGGGAGAAAACTAAAAGTAAGCGGATCTAAA
>CACRXP010001017.1:86785-101389 GCA_902702965.1 Spirometra erinaceieuropaei
CCCCACCACGGCTCTCTTGACGGTCATTTCGAACGCAAATATAGTCTAGTAGAAGGAGTTAGAAATCAACTATTGAAGCTGATGCCCATGTCTCATTTACTAAAACCATATCTGGACAATGGTTGAACACCAGTGTCTGAAGCAAAGGCATCTTATTTAGCAAGGATCAGGCATTTAGAACGAAAAGCTTAAGGGGAAAGATTGATTGATTCTGAGGGGGTTGGGCTACTTCGTACAGCGCTTGGCTGCCCACAGAACATACGTTCCGCATGTACCTGTCGGGTTCTGCAGAGAATTCTGTGACTTCAAAAGACCTTGATGTGGATAAAGACGAGTTCGATTTTGGGGGAGGAAATGATGGACAGGGAGACTGATTTCTATTGTTAGCTGCCTCATTTTCTGCTGGAAATCCACGGGCCAGATACTGTAGCGTATTTCCACCGGAGTAAGGCTGCGGAATTATATGTGTTAACTCACATAGTATGGATATCGGCATGAGGAATGCATTAGTAAATTGGCTGCGGATGAAACATTTTGGGGAGTGGGGAACGCACTGAATCCATTGGAGCGTGAATTCTATTTAAAGGCGGCAATGGTAGCGTATTCGACTTAACCACTTTGATATGAGGTCTGGGAGGTAGTGGGAAACCCGATATGTTTGGGCCGTGGTCAACGAGCGCAACACGATTTTGAGAAGATTAGTGAAACTTATATTTTTTAATTCGATTACTTAATATCTTACATAGTTTTCCAGTGTAGATCTGGCAAAATTTCCTATTTTTTGTCACAAGACTTCTCAGCTTTCTGTCGTGTTTTGCCGATTTATACTACAGCGGAAATAAAGTGTCATAAATTTTTACACAACATAGCCTCAATCCTAATAAGATTTACCCTCATATATAAAAGGTCTTCCTGGTAAAATGTTAAACAGCATTATACTTTAAACGATAGACCATCCTTACTGAGCGCTCTTATTGTCGATTTATTGACCGGGAAGATAACTTTACTGTTCTCTATTTGATCCCTCATAGCCTCATTATCCAAAACAAATTTACTAACAGTTTTGATTTGCTTGCTACGAAATTGTCATTTACCCGTTTGTTTTTCAAGTTTGCATTCTGCCATTGAGTAAAAATTGCTCAGTATCGATTGTGCTCTCTGGTCCGCCAATATTGATATCTTTCACAAATTGTTTCATCATACATAGCCTCATCCTTATATCCTCGAAGGTTCGGTAACTATCATCCCCATAAATTTGGACTAAAGTCTTGTTTTGCTTTTTTGGCATTAAACCTCAGGCAAACCTTGGTCAAAATCTGAAGGAAACTAAACTCCATTTGAAACCCATTGTACATATGAAAAAATAGACCTAGGAGCGCTCGATAATTTTAACAATTTGATTTTTCGTTACAGGTCAGTTTTTTCTGTTCTTGGTGCCCTTCTTGAAGGAAAGTTGCCAACACGTACGTCTCAGCAATGTGAGAAGCTCATGCCTCTCATTGACCTGGTTGCTAGTGAGATCGAAAACAGGCGCAAACGAAGCTTTAACTTTATTTTAAAAAACGTTCCTAAGAGTAGACAGCCAATCGATGTCGCTTTCCACTTTCTTTATTCATGCGGCATCAACTTTAGGGTCGCTGAAGTTAAAAGACTTTCATCTAGGAGCAAAAATCTACCAATTCTTGTCAAACTCTTTTCGCGATAGAAGTGGACTTTATTTTCTCCCATTTGGATCGCTCAGCTGAATATCTTAGGGTAAATAAACTTTTTATTAGTCGAGATCAAACCCCACTGCAACGAAGGGTTTCTCCCCCATTAACAAATCTAAAGCCACTCCAGAATTCTACTCATCTGTCTTTTGCCACTAAAGCAGATTCTTCATCAGGCGTCTGCCAAATCTTCCCACTATCTGCAGCGGCCGTTCTTCCATCTGGCTCATCAGCTGAGCACATGATCACTGAGTCAGTTGAAGCCCGTCACTTTCAACCGCCCACAAGAAACAAGGATTGCTTAAATGCGACTCCAAAATTTACTAGGGAGTAAATTTACAGTAAAGATGGCCCAATCCTAGAGGCTTATTCGACCTCCAGCATTCAGAATAATGAATTAGTGCATAAACTTGAACCGAATCTATTCCGTTTTTGCGCCTGGCTACTCAGGCATGACCTAGCGATTAGGTCAAATAAGCCAGATAATAGTTTAGGGCGATACTGAGCTGTTCCTATTTCGGATTCTCAGCTTAACGTAAACACGCCAGTTGTGAAGCCAAATTGCACACCAGCCTCCAAAATGCAAGTCAGTCAATCAGTCAGTGTATTTGAGGGAAATAGGCTTACGCCTTTGAACTCCTATTTGTACATAAAAAATCGATAAACTAGCAGAATGTGAAGAAATTACAGCAGTAAGTGAATGCATGCACTGATTCCCATATGTCACTGGTCTCATGGCTAAAAAGTCAGTTAGTCCGCTTGGTGCTGTAGCATATGTTTGTCAAGCCTACATTTAAATGTCGCCACAGATTGAGACATGACAACCGTCTCGGGCAGATTATTCCACGGTTCCACGACACGGTTGGAGAAGAAATATTTTCTCACATTCAATCTACCCTGGGGCACACGTAGCTTGAAGGGATGTCCCCGGAGGTTAGTTGTTGTGGCGCGTTGGAAAAATGCATCGCATCGAAGGGCGCAGTCCAAGCCACGCACGATACGGAAAGTTTGTATCAAGCCTCCGCGCAACTGCCTATAACTCAGAGGATAGAGATTAAGGTTAGTTAAGCGGATCTCATATGGCAGTGCATTTTGATCTTTTACTAATTTTGTGGCTCGCCTCTGCACCCTTTCGAGCAGATCGTAATCCTGATGCGTCCACGGTCTCCAGGCCTGAATTGCATATTCGAGATGGGGCCTTATAAATGTGCCGAAGACTTTGGAGAAGCAGTCTTCATCGAAAACTGCAAATGCCCGCTTGATGGCATATAGCATTGAAGTTGCGGCCTTGGCCGCCTTACAACATTGCGTAGAAGGCTTTAGACTGTCAGCAGCCCACACTCCGAGATCTTTCTGCGTTTCTGCTTCTCGAAGTGGTATTCCATTCAGGTGGTATTGCCGCGTACTAGGGGTCTGATTTCCGAGGCGCAGTATGGTACATTTGGTCAAATTGAAGAACAAGAGCCATCTGCGGGACCACTCGTCCAATCGACAAAGATTTTCTTGGAAGTCGATCTCATCGGTAGCATTCTGGATAAATTTCCAGATTTTTATGTCATCCGCTAACATGGCAGTATCAAAGTCCAACCCATCAACGCAATCATTGATGAACAAGAGAAAGAGGGTTGGTCCGAGCACCGAGTCTTGTGGGAATCCACTCTCTATGAATGTGCGCCTTGATTGCTGTCTTCCTACGCAGACAATTTGAGAACGGCCGACGAGGAAGTTCTCAATTCATTTGAGAAGTTTGCCGCCGATGCCCATTATTCTCAACTTGTGCAGGAGACGTTGGTGCGGGACACTGTCGAACGCATACCGGAAATCAATATAGGCCACGTGCACAGTGTGTTTTGCGTCCAGTGCTCTAGTCCAACTTTGCATTGTGTATAGCAAGTTCGTTACACATGATCTTCCCCTACGGAAACCATATTGTGCATTGGACAAGAGGTTGTGACTTTCCAGATGAGTCATCAACTACTTTTTGATGATTTTCTCCATTACTTTGCAGCAGATTGATGTCAGACTGACGGGTCTGTAGTTCGTTGCAAGAGCACGACTACCGCTTTTGTATATGGATGTAATGTGGGCCGTCTTTCAGTCTGTGGGAAGGACTCCAGCATCGAACGATTCCTGGCACAGAAAGGATAGTGGTTTGGCCAGCTCTCGGGCAAGCTCGAAAAGCAGCTTTGCTGGGATCTCGTCCGGACCGGGAGATTTACATTCCTTCAAATTTTTTATTTCTTCCAAAATCGTTGATTCTCGAAACACGATATCTTCGATAGTGGGATCTCCCATGTTCTCAGAACTAATGGGAATAAAGTCTGCTTCTGTTGTGAGAACGGATTGGAAATATTGAGAAAAGCGCTCAGCTTTATTTTTACTGTCCGATATCTCCAAATCGTCATCATTCCTCATAACAGGAATGGGATTCCTGTTACGGGTGCTCTTCCGCAAATAGCCGTAGAGCAATTTCGGATTTTAAACGGCTCGATGAAGCAAATTACTCTCAAAATCCCGTGGCCTCATGAAAATCAGACTTTTCACCTTATTTCTTTGAACTTTATATTCTGTAAACGCTGCAATGTTGTTGTTTTCCCGAAATTTCCTCCACAATCTTCTTTTTTTATTGATCGCCTTTTTAGTTCTCGTGTTAGCCACTGGCGGCGGTTGGATGTCATAGCCTTTGATGCGGGACAGTGGCGCTTCATTAGATGCAATAACCAACCCTTAAATAAATTCCAGCCCTCGTTAACGTTTCCGGAGAAGAGAACATCCCAGTCTATTTGTGATGCCTCAGCTCTCATTTGGCAAAAGTCCCCTTTCCATATATTCGGCCTCGTTTACTCTTTTTTATACGGTTCAGAATACAGCTCGTACTCCCAGACAAGTACTGCATGGTCACTTCGACCGAGCGGGAATACGTAATACACCTCGTCTATACTGTCAGTATCTTTGGTGAAGACGAGATCCAGACAACTAGCCTGTTGCCCTCCACATGCTCTAGTTGGAGATAGGACACGTTGCGCGAGAAGAGCTTCTAGGGTTGTCTTTAGTAGACGGTTATCGAAGGCATTCTTCGAGCACTTCGCATGCATATCGCTCAATTGAATGCAGGGTGCGTTAAAATCCCCCATGAGAACAACGTCTGTTCGACTGGCGATCTCTTTTATGCTTTCCAGTAGACAAGTGTCTGAGTCGGGATCCGCCTGAGGGGGCCGGTAGATAGTTACGACTTCGAGGGACTGAGACCCCCGGGCCTTTATAGTCAGCCAAATTGCTTCTATGTCGTTAGAAATCTTGTCCGTCCTCTCACACACTGTTAAGTTGCTCTTTACATACATGGCAACTCCTCCACCCCGGCGGCCTCTCCTGTCTCTCCTAAGCAATTGGTATCCTGTTACTGCTACCTCGCAATCACCAACGTCCTCTGATAGCCACGTTTCTGTTATTGCTATAACATCGGGAGGAGTATCGGCTACCTGTATTCTCAGTTCGTCAAGCTTGGAAAACAGACTCTGAGCATTGGTGTAAAAGAATTTAAGTTTGCAACATTCGACAGTACTTCGTTCGGTTTGTCTCGGGCTTGACAATATTATGTTGCTGTCGCCATCATGGTGACTGGCTGGTTCCAAAGCAACATCGCATTCCTCTGTATCACTCATCCCCTGAAATTAGCCAAGTTGCTCTCTGCTGCTGCAAGTCTCCTCTTCAGCTCCGTCACTAATTCGCGGCGTTTCAGACGTTCCGCTGGAGAATAGTCCGGTTGAAAAAAAAAACTTCCTTGTGAGAGTTTCGGAGGCAGCTTTTCCTGGACAGAAGTAAGCTAGCCTCCTCTTTACTGTTCAAAACGATTTTCAGAGGTCGTGGCCGCACAGTTTCCGATTGTTCGCTCACCTTCTTTCCGATCCTGAAGGCTGCGTGAATAGTTACCCTTTCATTCGAATTAAGCATTTTGTTCAGAAGGTGTTGAAGCATATCGAGGTCAGCGGAAATCCTCTCCTTCAGGGTAGGAGCATTCGACTCTGATAGGCCCTGAACGACTACGCAGTGCTGACGATCCAGGGGTTCATTTGTTCTGTTTCCGGCGGCCTTGTCAACTAAAGGTCTCAGGAGATCCATCGGAGTCGTCTGGGGTTTTATACCCCTGTTGTGGTGCTTACCCTTCCATCTTACCACGAGCTTGTTTCCTCACTTACAACCGAGGGTACTACTGAACACGCGGAATGGCTGAGAGACGTTGACGGTTCGCTTCGGTTGTCTTCCGTAGAAACAGGAGGCTCCGTTGCTATTTACCCATCGTCATTAGTATCGGCGTCCTTGCAGTGAGGTTTTTCACAAACCTTGTTTTTGGCTGCTTTGGAGTTTTGTTCTTCCCCTTTGTCTTGCTGACTCTAGCGCTGTTAATGGAGTTTTGCCTACCATCGTTCGCTTGCATGAGTTCCTTTAATGCAGCTAGCTCTTTTTCAAGTTTTTGGACTTTCAGCAGAATAAAGGAGCACCCAGTGCACGGCTTGTCCTCGTAAGTAACAGATTTTGCTGTGGTTACGCTTTTAGCGCGCTTTGCGGGCCCCTGGTTGCAACTGTAAAGAGAGCGAGCGCTAATCCTGGGAGGCAAGGCCATGTCAAAAGACTTTCCTTCATGCATAATGCCGGTCCTGGTAGTGGAACTACCAAAAAGTTGCTCTGTGTCCACGATTTTCGTGTTTTCGTAAGTTTATATTCGCTTTCGAGATTCAAACTGGTAATTACGACCGTATACGATAGAGTATGGCAAATATTCGAAACGAAATGGTCGAAAATACGCCTATTTTTAAAAAAGTCGATGTAGAGAAAAAATATGAACGGTATGAAATATATGTACGAGCGAATCAGCCGTTTTGAGAATACCGAAGGCCCTGAATAACTCCCGATCTTCCTGGGTATCAACGATTTTGTTTTTCTAGGCCGATATCTGCGCGCGAATGGACTCCGTAGCCCGTTTGATTTTGATGGAAAACAAACTGCGCTTAGAGACAGACTTCTGATAAATTTCCACGCGCTAAAATAATTTCCAGAGGTGCAGAAAGAAATTTGGTACGTACAGTTCCAGCGGCAACCTCAGAGACGGTAACTGTGAGGTGGTATCTACGTCAAAATAGTCCCAGTTGGAGCTCAAAAATGTCGTTGTGCTCAGTCGGGCTCGGAGGTTATATAGCTCGGAAGTATATAGCGTTGCTTATAATTTTTCCAATCCCACTGCAATCCTGACACCCCAAATAGTAAAGCTTTTTCCTAACGTAAACTGTTTCTCGAAACTATAACGTCCGATATCTAACATAAACTACCCCTCATATTATGCTCAAAATTTACAAAAACCTTTCTGTATGCCTCCTATTTTTCCAACCCAACAAAATAGCTTTCCTCTTTCTGCGTATTGCTCCATTGTTTTTCTATTCATTGCTGCATCTCTAGTTAGTGGTAAATTCCTCAAAACTTCCAGACCACAGCAAATTTGTCTTCCACCAATTGCCTCATCCCAACAGCTTAATTTTCCACAACCAGCTCTCCCTTTTTTATAAGTAGCAATGAGCGGAACGTACATCTTAGGAATACGCTCAGTATTGTCTCTCTCAACGCAAGACCAGTCGTGCAAAATATGTCACAACTAAGAAGTGAGGCTGTTGAGTTTGGCCCAGATGTTCTGTTCATAACAGAATCTTGAGTTCACTCTCTAATTTCAGACGCGGCACTTAATATAGATAGCCTCAGTTTATGCCGCCAAGATTGTGTCAAAAGACACGGCGTTGGTCGCCTTCTTTACACCAGAGCCTCACTTGCACAGTCAGCTTGTGATTTGAACATTTCCTCCTTCTCGCTTCGGTAATCCTTCCGCGAAATAGGAAAGCCCTAGTCGGATGTGTATATAATCCTCCTTGTTACTCCGGAACTGAAAGCCAACTCTGTGAACTGTTTGAAAAAATTGCAGAGACCTCTTTCGATGTCAAGGTCATCGTAGGCGATTTTAATTTGCCAGAAATCGACTGGCACACACATACTTACTCTCCTAAATCCCAGAAGCTTCTAGACACCATTTATTTCTCAAACTTGTCTTAATTCGTCCAATATTCAGTCAAAACGATAGCGTATTAGATTTACTTTTACTAATGGCAACCTCCCATTATCTATGGATTTCTAGCATGATCTTTTTGCACGTGATCACGCATTAATTCCGTATCGTGTCCCAATTGCCATTTCCGAAAAGCCAAGAGTAAAACGTAGTATTTTTGACTTTGGTAATATTAACAAGGAAGTGGTAAATAATTTTACAAGCACTTTTGATTGGCACAATATTTTTTTTCCAAAAATGATCTAAATTTTTCAACAATTTATTACAATGCGTAACAAAAGGTCTTCACGACCTAATTCCATGGAGGACGTTTACATCTAGTGCCACTTCCATCGCTGTCCCACACTTCCTTAAAAACAGGTTCAAAAGCTATGGAAGCGGCTTAAAGATCCTTCCGTGAGCATCTTATCAATTCCCCTAAGAGTCGTTGAGATATTTGAATTAGCTTTGAAAATGAGGCTCGCGCGAGATAGGCGTAGAGAGTCCTTAGCTATTAATGGCGTGAATGCTTCTAAATCAGTTGCGCAGATCTTCCGTCAAAGATCATCTGCTAAATCTCATGAAGTCATTCCACCTTTGCTTATTGCCAGCGATACCTTCATTACAGAGGAGTCAGGCAATATAGAATTGTTAAATTCATTCTTTGCAAAACATTCCACCATTGAAACTGACCAAATCCCTTTAATTCCTCCGTTGTCTGATGCCTCTCTCAGCATCATTATCATTTCTCCTGAATGTATTTAAAAACCGATAAACAATCTTCTTAACTCTCACTTAGTAGGTACAGACAAGATCCCAAACTTTCTTTTAAAACATCTAAGATATTTTCCTCCTCTGCTTAGTAAGCTCTTTTCAGTATTTCTCGTAAATGGCTTCTTCCCTGACTATTGGAAAACTTCTATTATCATTATTCCATTATTTAAGTCTGGTTGTCGTTCTGACGTTCAGAAATATCGAGGTGTCCATAAAACACCTTCTCTTGCCAAAACCATTGAAAAAACTATCGCCTTAAAAAGTACCGTCTTTTGCATAGCCAATCAAGTTATTAGCCCTTCCCAGCATGGGTTTTTACCAGTTCGCTCTTGTGAAACATGTCATCCGTCGTTTTTCAATCTACTTACTTCTCTTTGTAATGACCACCTATCTGTTGTCGTTATTTATTTTAATTTAGTAAAGCCTTTGAGAAAGTACCACATAAAAGACTCTTGGTTAAATTAAATGCTGTGGGAATTCGCATTCTCTAATAGAATTTATCAAGTCATGCCTGTCTAAGCGTAAAGAAAGGGTTTTAGTGGGACCTTCACTTTCCAGTGAAAGCCCTATTATAAGTCGTGTCAAACAAGGTGCCGTTTTAGGTCCTCGATTGTTCCTGCTCTACATAAATGATATCTCAGCAGCAGTTAAATGAACTCAATCATTTATTTACGCCGATGGTCTCAGATAGATAAATAAATGATTTTTAGTAAAGACCCGTCGGGGTCCCAACGAAGAAGTTAAAAATAAATTTGCTTACGAATTTTGGAAGAGGTAGGCAGAATCTGTACAAAATGCAATTCATGGTTTCTAAATTTGTAGTCCGATAAGAAAAATGATGAGCGAGCGGTGAAAAAAACTTCAATTAGGAATTTAAGAATGATTTGATTATTTTACAGGAGAAATAAAGTCCCCGCTTATAATAACGCAAAAGTGCTGGCAGGACTAGCCTGCGCGTGGCGGTATATAACGGATTATAATTGGACTTCGTCAGGGCAGAAATAAATGTTAGCCTTGATTATAATCGGACATCGTCAGGGCAGAAATAATTATCAGCCTTGAGGCGTACGTATGCGAGTCGGACAAGACTGGCCTGCATGTGGTATTGCGTGCGGGATTGAGAACGGACATCGTCAGGGCATAAGTGATACACCGGATGAGCCTATTCGCGTCAAAGAGGCGAGACGAGAGGAGCCCACACGCGATCGTCAAAGTCCCCTTCGAGCCCAGCCGAGGTGTGGGCAAAGGAGGTACAACGAAACTCCTAGTGGACGGCGAATACAGAGGGTTCAGCCGTAAGCGTCGAGAGACCGCTTGAGGTCGAAATGAGGGAGCTGACATGAAGAACCGCGAAAATTGTTGCTGTGGGGAAGGAGTGATAGCAGTGGATTTAGAAACCGATTCAAAACCGGGTTTGTAATGATATAATTAAGGGTTTCGACTTGATCTACCAATAAATCCATCAAACTTCACTAAACTCAAAATCGACCAGTTGACTTTGTACGCAATGTAAAATATGCAGTGGTACCTATCAGTCAAAAGCACAAGCAAACTATTTCTGGAGATCCAAACAACCGAATAATATACAAATCATGTACACAAATGTGCAGAGTTTATTCAATTCAATTCAATTCAATTATTTTTATTAAAGACCCGTCGGGGTCCCATCAAATTGGACGAAATAAAACTTACCGTGTATAATTTCTAAATTGATTTGATAGCTCTAACAGATACATGATTAAATGCACAGATAAAAGACGCGAAAGCTATGCTGGATGGTTCTCAGCTTCTTCGAATGGACCGAAACAATCGAAGGGGTGGGGGATTGCGAATTTATACGAGACGGCATCGACTGCGTCAGAGCTGGGCCTTCCCCGTGTAGGAACATTGGTTGGGAAATACTTAGTTGTTGCTTGAAAATGCCAAACCATCCAAGCCTCCATATGGCATTGGTTTACAGAACGCCAGGCCAGCGGATTGATGCGGTCGATGCAATCATCACCGAGATAAAATAAATGTGTCAAAGCAAACACATAATGCTACTTGGTGATTTCAACTGTCCGAACATCAAGTGGGGCTGGAGGCTTCGCACGCAATCAGAAAACTCCGAACAGAAATTTATTCAAGTGATCACAAATGAGTTACTTACCCAACATGTTAAATTGGACACTCGATTCATAGATGGACGGCAGTCCAATTGTTTGGACGTCATCATCACTAGGGATGATAATTGCATTCTCGGATTGGAATCGCACACTCCCCTTGGCCGAGGTGACCACCGCGTTCCTGTTTGGGAGCATAGTCATTTTCCTGCATCCGCAATTCGAGCTGCTGAGGAAAGAAATGAATGGACAGGGAAATATCTCCAAATGAAAAATCTGCTACAGAAAGTGAAATGGAGTGCAGCACAAGCACCTGATACGGAAAGCCATTGACTCTTCTTCAAGAACGTAATGCAGCACTTTATAGAGAGCTGCTGCCGACTGAATAGGAAACCGCGCACTTCCCGACCAGAGTGGGTGACGTCAGAAATAAAGAAGTACCCTAGATTGAAAAGGAGACTTTGGAAAAAGTATGTCAGATGTCAACAAGCAGAGCACGTCGCTGACTTCAAAGAACAGCGAAATGTATGCTGGAAAATGTTGGGGAGGAAACGGGCCGAATTTGAGTCATAACTTCTCAAAAATATCCCACAAAATTCCAAGAAATTCTTTGCATACGTGAATAAGGTGAAACGCAACCGGAACTGCATTACGTTTCTTAAAGATTGCCGGTGAAATACGTTGTCTGACAATTCAGATAAGGCGAACCTGTTGTCCAATTTCTTCGCGTCTGTGTATAGCGAGGCACCGGCATCAATTAAACAGTTTACCTCCACTGTCAAATCAAGAAATGCAATTAGCACGGTGGACTTCACAAGAGACACGGTAAGAAAAAGTTTGAGTCAGCTACAGACCAATAAATCCCCTGGTCCGTACGCCGTGCTCGCAAAAGTCCTAAATGAACTCTCAGATCTGCTGGCCTCTCCGTTATCAAGGATCTTCAGAACTTCGATGGAGACCGTGGTTCTGCCTACCGAGTGGAAGAATGCAAATATTAGTCCCATATGTAAAGGTGGCGAGAGAACAGTCCCAAATAGTTCCAGACCAGTGAGTCTCACGAGCATCTGTTGCAAGATGATGGAAAAGGTAATACAAACTGAGCTGATGAGGTATCTTGAAGAAAACCACTTGCTCAGTTTGCATCAGCATGGATTACGAAGTAGTCGATCATGTCTCATTAAACTGTTAGTATCCACGGAAAGCTGAACGAAATCAATCGGCATGGGCATATCAGTCGACGCCGTCTACAGTGACTTCAAAAAGGCTTTTAACAGCGTTCCACGGCGACGACATAATCAGGTCAAGTGGGTGTGAATGGAAATCTGTTGAAATGGCTAGCCGATTTTCTTACGGACAGATCTCAGCGTGTGTTTATCGAAAACACTAAATCGGAATGGGCATCCATGCACAGTGGCGTTCCGCAAGGGAGCGCTCTGGGTCCAATTTTGTTCTTTATATATGTGAACGACTGCCGGACTGTCTGAACTGCGAGCGCGCAAAGTTTACAGATCATCTCAAATTGTGGAAATCAATAGAGAAGTCAGACGACTCACAGTTAAAAAATAATCCTGCTCTCTTGCAGCAATGGTCTGATGAGTGGTGTCTTAACCTCGACCTTAACAAATGCCAATTTGTCCGACTACCATATGGCAAAAGGAGGTCGATAATGTTGGAATCTCAGTACTTTATAGGAGGTCACCAACGCGAATCAATCAACCAGTTAAGAGAACTCGGTGTGTGGATGACGTCAGCTCACAAACCATCATCTCACTGCACCAAGGTAGCAAAGAAAGCTATGGGTATCTAAGGTGCGATAAGAATATCTTTCCTCAATTTTGACGGAGAACTTTTCGGCCGAGTACTTGCAACACTTGTTCGACCAATGTTGAAATATTTTGTTAAACCTGATGTCCCTGGATGAAACATGATTACACGTCGTTGGAGAACGTACAACGAAGAGCAACCAAGCTTGTCGGCATATTAAGTTGCTTCTCTTATGAAAGACGCCTATAAAACTGATACGGAGTGATAGGATCAAGTCCTTCAGGATCGTCGGAGGACTAGAGTTTGCATTTCAATTTGACGACTTCTTTGGAGCGACGAGAGCTGCAGTGCACTTACTTACAGAGGCATGGATGCCGTAGCCCTTTATAGTCGATAACCGAAAAAACGCGCATGGGTTGCCACTTTCTCCGCCATATTAGTCCCCCTTTACGATACCGGTCTTTACACTTACTTTAATCCCCGTAAAATAGATCGCACTTGGAACGTGGAACCCAGGCACGTTTGGCACTATTGACGCACTACCATGTCGTACGCATCAACAAGTCTATACGGAAAAAATGGACAGCAAATAGGTTCATGTGATGGTTTATTGCCTGACGTGTAAATTAAAAAATGGGTAAGGGACTAAATACAGAAGGCCTATTGCTTACAAAGATCGTACTGTTCATCCTGTAATTATGAGCCATGTTGTATCCAGGTGGTCAACGCTTGGAATTCTCCACGCCTTCCTCTCAAGTGCTTCCACATTTGGCCCCTGTTGACATTTCCCTTCCCCCTTTTGTAACCCTTTTTTGAGCGTGATCGGCGTTCTTTTAATTAACTAGTTTTGTATTCTGACCTTGAGCTGGGAATTTGATCTGCTCGAACAATAACAAAGGAATTCTTTGTCCAGGGTATCCCTTGTTGAGTATTGTGGAATTCTTTGCTGGCAGAGTGACGCGTATAAACACCGAAATCTGTTTCGTGATTCATAGCAACCCCTCGTAAGATGAAAATTCTTAGCTGGAAGAGCATGTCAATATACCTTTCTATTTTCATTTACAGTAACACGTGTTGTTTTAAAACACGATATGGGCGGTGTATCGTTTAATTTGGCGACTAAAATTCTAACTTAAGATCTACATATCTAATAGATAAATATGGCAGGAGCACCTGATAATTAGTTTTGAAGTCGATGGAAGAATGTACTGAATTTAAGCAGCAGTCCACAGTTGTGGACTGCTGCTTAAATTCAGTACTTAAGTGACCGGCATGTATTCGGATGATAAGTCTAAGAGAATTAATAAATATAATTATGGAGAGTAAGATCAATTTCTTCACAAATGAGTATTAGTGAATGCTAATTACTGTATGGCTTGGTTTACATATTGCAATAAGGATACCTTATGCTGTAGTGTAACTAGAAGCATATCTTCTCTAGAATTATAAGATGCTAATTTTGCTAAAAATTATTTATTATAATAAATAATGTTTAGCAAAATTATCAGTTTATAATTCGACGTATGCATTTATAATTTATAATTTGACGTATACGTCAAAAGTCTTTTATGAGCGCACACATGATAACCATCATAAAATATCAGAAATTTTTCTACATCGTAAGTTGCATGAATTTTATTAGCTCTACTCACCGTGTCTTCCGATGGAGACAGTAACAAGTTGATGCCGGTGTATGTAGTCTCCAGAAGATCCTAATTAAATTTGTAGTACTTACTCAGCGGAAGGTTATGTACCTTTTGAGCAGTATTACGGCGTTTAATTCACCCGCTGTAGCGGTTTCTGGCTCCGTGGAACCATTCAGTCGCTGTTTGCCGGAGTATTGTTTGCTTGCTTAGGTGTGCGGAGAGGCAACTGAACGACTGAGGGCTTTTCTTTGATGTTGAAGCTGATCGTCAGCGGAGCCCTTCTGTTATCTATTAGCATGGCCATCGGGTTATAGGATCTTACGACGCACATATTTTCTTATAATATCTCAATTTTATTGACCGACGTGGTCATTCACTGTCTCCCTAGTAGCAAGGGTATATCGAGTCGATATACTCCAATAGCGTTTTTTCGATATACCACTCCTCGTAATTTCATTGGTTTCCCCACCTATGCATTCTTGTCTGTCATTGGTTGGCGTACGTTTAGCGCGTTGCCAAATCGC
>CACRXP010001017.1:101475-113511 GCA_902702965.1 Spirometra erinaceieuropaei
TAGTTTTGGAGGGCGTTTTGAGGGAGAAGTTCTATGCCCTCGTGTGTCATCTCTCTCGGTGACAACACGATTCCCGTTTAAATTAATCAACCAAAGTTCTTGGTTTTTATTATCAGAGGCCAAATTATATACTTCGCCAACTTACTCACCAATGTAGATGTATTGATCCAACGACGAGTTGCTGAAAACAATCGTTTACTACAGGTAATCTAATAGCAAAATTTTCATGAATGCTAGACCTACTTCAGCTGCTACGTCTTGATGGCTTGTCATTCTTTTTCAGGTTGGTCCAGAAGTTTTCAGCCTTTCGAGTCGGTTTTTAATAACGTAGATGCATCCTGGGCTTTTGGGATTGAAAGCGTGCCCAAGTACTTTGATGCCAATATTAGACGAATGAGCCACTCGGACTTCCTCTCTGATGCGAAGGTCTATCAGGATTTTTTGGTAAGTCACAGTGTGTTCTACCTTTTTTTCATTCATTTTATGCCATTGCGAGGTGCATGGGTGTCCAGATATGGGCCCCACATGAAGGTCGGGGTATCAAGTAGGTTGTATCGAGTACTCCTAACCGAATGTAATTATAATGTGGTTTTGGTATGCCTAACAATACCTGCTAAAGGTCTGCCTAAACCCAACTCCTGGTATACCAGATAATTATGCTTGGTGCGACAGTGATCATGGCTGATGTTTTCGACCTCAATGATGTCACGAACTGTACCTCTCTATGCTGACAATCTGTGACATGGAATCTCGAGAGCTCGATCCCTGCAGTCCTCCAGCGACTGAAATAAAGTGCCGAAGTTCCAAGAACCACTCCCGTGTCTTGATGCACTTTGTCGAGCAAGGTTTTTGCAGACCAACTCGCCCTCCTCCTCCTCCTCCTCCTCCTCCTCCTCCTCGAAGCCTCCAACAGTCACATTCAACCCCGAGGTATGCAATCTCCGAGTCTCGAACTCGAGACCCGTTGAATAGAAGTCCAACGCTCTAACCATTGAGTCACTGACACGTTGCCCTGTCGGTTTACGATCGTGCATATTAACAATGGTAGAGGGGAAGAGTGAGTTCCGAAGTCGTAGATTCTGAGATGCTGGTCCGAGCACTTCAGAAACATCCTTCAAGTGTCTCGGACACCGCCATCGACCAAATGCCTTAAGTGGAAATCATTGTCGGTCTGCATCTCCAACTCTCTCCTAGAAACTATCCATGCTATGGAACAACTCTCCAGCGGAAAATTGCCAGGCTCCTATACAATCTCATATGAAATCTACAAGCACGGCGGCTGCAGCCTGATGGACCGACTCACAACGCTATTTCGGGAAATGTGGTGCTGTGGACAAGTTCCTTAGCATCTCAAGGACGCTGCCATCGTCTCCTTCTTCAAGCGCAGAGAAAACCGCCTAATTGGCGACAACCACAGAGGAATCTTGCTGCTCAACATTGCCCGAAATATCTTCGCTCTCGTCCTCCTCAATCGTCCCAACTGCCATCTGGAACAGAGACTCCAGCCGGAAAGCCAGTGCGACTTCTGCCGTCATCGCGGCACCACCGACATGATCATCGCCGCCCGCCAGCTACAGGAGACTTTTCAGAAAAAGCGGATCCATCTCTACACTACCGTCGTGGATTTGACGAAAGCCTTTGACACGGCGAATCGCCGATTCACTCAGATTGTGCCTCAGCTCCACGATGGCATGATGGCGCGAGTCACGGACAATGGAGCTGTCTCAGAGGCACTCGCAGTGACCAGCGGATTGAAGCAGGGCTGCGTCCTCGCACCCACCCTCTTCAGTCTCTTGTTGTCTGCCATGTTAATGGACGCCTACCATGACAAACGACCCGGGATCCGCGTAGCCTACAAGCTGGGCGGTCAACCTCTCAATCATCGGCTGATGCACTTCCAATTGCGTGTATCCACGACTACCGTCCACGAACTTCTGATCTCCCACGGTTGCGCTCTCAACACAACCACAGAAAGGGATCTGCGAAGGAGCATGGACCTCTTCGCCGCCGCCTGCGAGACTTAGGCCTGAAAAAACAACACGTAAAAAGCGGTGGTCTTTGATCAACCATCACGGAACGCTGAAGCGACTCCCCCCCGGATCACTATCAGCGACAACCAACACCAAACCTTGGAAGGAAGTCAAGTACGGCGCTACAAGGACACTCTTAAGACGTCCTTGAAGCGCCTGCAGATCAACACTAAAAATTGGAAATACATAGTCCGAAACCGACCGACCTGGAGGAGGACAGCAAGGACAGGATCTACGAGGTTAACCGCCTTGCCGCCATCAAAGCCAAACGCGAAGCTCGAAAATACCAACTGCTCCCTCATCGCAATGTCAACAGTCAACCTCCCCCAACATGCCCACGGCGTTAGCGAACATCCCAAGCACAAAGAAGTTTTGTAGGACATCTTTGAACCCGATGCGCCAACAGCCTGACGTCAACTTCTACCCTCACTCTCGCCCCTGCCACAAACACCGCGTCGACGACCCTCGCCACCGCCGACCACGCTGTCTTTGCCCCGCCACCATCTGTCGCCGACATCATCTGCCCTGCCTTAACCCCTGCGTCGACCACAACGACTGGCCCCGCAGGCACCACGACATCACGCACTCCCCCCACCGATGGAACGACGTCCGACGTCCGATCAGCTGCCAGCAGCACCCCCACCTCCAGCGATGTGTATATGGTCCCGACCTGTCTTCATTGAGATCGTACATTCGGCGTGGTCGGTCACTTACGAATACATCTCACAGAGACTGGCGAATCAACGCTTGGTGCACCAACATTCACTCACAGCATCCGCCACAACTGTCCACACTGTCTTTGCACATTTGGCCACCGCATGGCGCTACTAGGTGATATGCGCCTTCATGGAAACCTGCACCCACCAGCACCTGCATCACACCAAACATCGACCGTCGCCACAACGCCAAGCGTTCACTTGCCTCTCACTCATGTGGGAAGTGTGCTCCCCCTTCATGTGGTTACTCTGCTGCATGTGTGATCCGAGTCTGAGACTCGGTGCGCCAAGTGCCGTAGCTTGGAAGGCTGCCGACTGACACTTCGACTCAGTCCACGCAGTCTGCTCAGTTGTGTGTGTGTGTGTGTTTGTGTGGGGTCGCGGACTGATGGAATGAGAATTGGGCTGCAAGGAATCCTTCTCAGCATGACCCCTGGCACCCTCACGCACGTGAGGAGTGCGCGTGTTTTACAGTACCGCCTCTCCGTCGATGACTGACCGGTTCGCCTGGCCTATGAAGGATGGTGGCCCAGACTAAGTGTAGGGCTGTGTTTCACCCTTCTGGGATTCAAGGCGTGTACAGTACGTGACCTATCTCATGAAATCTGATAACAGAGACTGATGCGAGAATTTCTGGACGTATTTAACTTTGCGCATTTTACGTGCCCATACACTTCCTTCAATGAAATGTCCATTTCTTGTGCAGAAGTTTAGTATTCGTAATTATATAAAGCAAACTATTAATAAAATTTAGCGAAGATGGACGTTGCAATATATTCGTGCAATTTTATATGCTAATACATGTTCTAGACTCCGGTTGCGCATCTGAGCGTGTTTTTCATTGAAAGAAAAGTAATCTGTCCGCAAGAGTTTTAATCAACAGATTTTGCCGGACTTGAATATTTATTCTCAAGTCCCCATTGGTGAAATAAAGTAAAATCCCATCTCCCTTGTCGAGCCCCATCTTATTAAACTCAAACGAGTCAAGAATACCACAAATCCCTGGAAAACCACCATATATGATATTACACTAATTCTCAAACGATATTTGGATGTTAACTTCACTGATCGACTGTTATTAAACGTTATTTTATTTGCAATTTTTTATTTAATACGTTTTGGCATGGGAATACATTCCATAAATCTAAGAACGATGTGTGCTAAATTACAGCCATTTGTGACGTTTTCGGGATATTGCGATTTGTTATAAAAAAATCGACAGGTGGTGGATGTCGTTACTCACGGCGATCAACACGGGGCTGTCCAGGGTGAATGAAATCGCCAGACAGGTTTGTTCATCCATAAGCCCTGGGAAGAATAAAGCGTTTTCGAAGCACATCCCTGGCCAGGAGTAGGCCACCCCTCTGGATTAATGACTGCCTGCTTGAAGAAGTGGACAGTTTCAAGTACCTCGGGGTAAGGCTGCTATCTAGTGGAGAGTAAGAACTACATTTTTTTTACCGAAACGATGCTGCCCACAGACTTTTCTCAGTCGTTAAAATGTGTCCATGGATACGACGTGACATCTCCACCGCCATAATGGTCCGCGTGTACCGGACATCCGTTCAATCAGTTCTCCTGCACTGTTATGAACGCTGGACTGTGTGCGTAAAAAATGAGCAAAAACTGAAGGTGGTTGACCACTGCCGTCTGAGAACCATCCTTCGGGTGAAGTACACTAACGTACTCTCAAATGAGGCAGTCCGCAGTGTCTGCGACACCGCGTAGATAACTCAGGCCATCCATATAGACGATTAAGGTTGTTTGCGCACGTTCTTCGTCCGCCTCAAGAGCTCAGTGTCGCTGCCCTCGATAAGTTTCCCACCTGGAGGCTCCGAGGAGAAGGAGGAGGAAGTCCACACAAAACCTTGCTCGACAGAGTGCGTCAAGATATGGAAGTGGTTCTTGGAACTTTGGTAATTGATTCCAGGCGCTGGAGGACAGCAGGGGTCCAGCTCTCGAGATCCCTTGTCACATATTGTCACGCGTGGAGAGGTGCAGTTCGTGACATCATAGAAGTCGACTACACCAGGCATGATCACAGCCGCACCTTGTACAAGTGCGTCGTGGACTCTTTACCGTCGATTACACTCAACGATATGAATGACAAAACCAGGGAGATTGGGATATGGATATCAGCCTTATTCGATGTCGCCAACTTGAAGTCAGATAAGAGGTCGTCTCGGCCCTAAAAATAGGCCGAGAACCGTCATTCGAGCTTTTCGTTTTCTCCCAATGAAAAATTTTTAATTAATGGTGTCGTTGCTTTTTGATTAAGTACAGGGTCCATACGTGTCATTTCCAAGACAAGAGTGAACACTTGTGATTCCTGAAGGTAGACCCGTAAGATGGGCGTAGCTGCCGAGCCCACTCTTGATTTTTGTTCTCCTCGTCAGTACTTGATCCGATATTTGGTGTTCGGCCGTTACAACAAAGTCCAAAATGTCAAACGCGGCGCGTACTTGACTTCTAACCTCAAGTTTTTTAACTGATTGCCTGCCGACTACGCGGAGGGTAGAAAGGATGTTTTCAGTTCGCCTCAGGTTATTTCTTAAGGCCATATGGAAATGACGTTCGCCTATATATCCTGGCCGCCAAATGGGATACAATTCCTTTCGGGTTTTCTAAATACAGACTGCGCCGGTCTCAAACCTCCGCCCTTCACGGTATGGGCCTGGGTATGACTGTGAATTAAACGTAAATAGCCACTCCACTCTCATCTGTCTTTATGGATAGTACACATTCACTCCGAATTTGCTCCGAACACTAGTGGCGACAGTTTACACCATGAATCTTTTTGGACGCATTCTCGCGGTTCTTTCATGAGTCATCGCAAACAGCTTTCGAGTCTGCAAAATGTTATCTTTCATCAAAGCGTTGAATGCAAAAGGTAGGGGTTGAGCCTGCATATAGCCAGATTTCGCCATGCCGTAGTAGGAGGGTCCCCCCGTGGGTGCAGTTTCTCATCACTGCATTCATAGATCCGTCTGCATAAGGCGCTTATTACGGCTTACCTTGATTTCTCCTGTTTTTCTTAATGTAGAAGTCTGCTGACAGCATTGTGAAAGAGTTAAGTTCGCAGAACGATGAAGTCAATAAGTCGACGCGCGGAAAGATTGTGTTTTTCAATTTTGCCTCCACCGATCTTGCTGGTCACAATGGAGGATATTCTACGCCGGAGTACCTGGAAGCTGTAATTCAGGCAGACGCCTTTGCCTATGCCGTTTTCGACATCTTCCAAAGAAGGCTACCCGAAGAACTGATGAACGTAACCACATTTATTGTCACTTCGGACCATGGCGTTTTAAAATTTGGTAAGTTCGGTCGATTTAATTTTTCTATCACAAATTGAGTCTCGAGAAAGTGCAGATATAAAGGACTAGCTTCTAGATGGTTCTTTTTGTGCCGTTCTTATACAGCATCCGGAGCGCAGACTGTAATTCAGTCCTCTCGTTCTATGCTCGACTTTCTCAAATATGATCACAAGATTATTGTTTGATCTTTTCGTAGCCGACGATTTTGGTGTCGTTTTCCAACTTGCTAACGTTTATTCTGGTCTGCTACTTTTGTTTAAATTCTGAGACTATTTCCGGTCGAATATTAAAGTCGGCTTGACGGTAGTTTTGACAATAGTTTTTACTTGCTTGCCAGTTGGTCCTTGCAGTTGCAACCCGATATAGTCATTACTCGATAACTGGTTAAGCCCAAAGCAAGGCAAACCTTAATGGTCATTTCAGTTTTATCTACACCTCTACTTGGCCATGCTCCAAACTTCCTCGAATGTTTCAAGGCAAAACTAAGCCATCAATACCCCGCCCAGAAATTAGGTGCAGTATGACTTATAATCAGTACTTTGTAGGAATATTTAAGCCAGCTTCATTTTGCAAGCTACTTGGCGATGTTTTGGACCCGTATTCGGTAGGCAAATAAGCAGTTGTACATCACACTAGACGTCTGTGGTCAAAAAATCCACCAGTCAACTTCGCCATTTCCCCCTAGATGTTCAATGAACTTTACCGGACCTTCAAAATATTCCGTTCCCCTCGCTTAAATTTGTCAGGGCAGAGGACTTTCGACGAGCCTGTTTTGCCTAATCCTTTTTTTGAAAGTTCCCATCTTAATTTCTTATGCTCGATAAGTAAATAAAATCAGTTATATCTTGCAGGTCTGATTGATTTTTTAATAACCTACAAACCCTCACCAATTGTTAGCGATGCACAGCATTGTCAAAGATGTTTAATCAGGAACAGTAACTAACCCTAATTTTCTCTAGTAGCTCAGTCTGAGTTCTAATCTGGCCTAGAGTTGGACGCTCTAGTAGCAATAGTAGCGGGGCCGGATTCCTTCTGACATCCCCGCAAGCTTGTTGTGGGTAAATACTAGCCAAGATTGTATAGGTATCTAGCTAGTTAGTTATTTGAGTACAATAGCATCACCGAATAAATAAGGGAGACTGGAATGGCCATTTTTTTGACTTGTTGGCCGTCAACAACCAGCTGCGCACAATCCCGAGGTATGCAACCCCCGATGATCGAACACGCGACCTGTTGGCTAGAAGTCCAACGCCGTAACCAATTAGTCACGGGCTCGTTGTCCTGTGAGTTTGCGAGGGTATATTAATAGTGGTAGAGGGAACGCACTGATTGCATTACGGACTCACTCGTCCCCTCTACCATTGTTATTATGCTCGATCGCAAACCGACAGGGCAACGAGCCCCTGGCTCTATGGTTAAGGCATTGAACTTCTAACCAACAGGTCCCGAGCCCGAGGCTCGAGGGTTGTTGCCTGGGGGTTGAATGTGGCTGTCTGAAGACGACTAACAGACCAGAAATGCTCATCCCAGTCTTCCTTGTCTTTCCCGGCAATGCTATTCTGCCTATTTTGCGCGGCTGCTGGCGGGGCTCTAGAGAGAACCCCAGAGTCAAACGGGAGGAGTGATTTCCGTAACGCGATCAGGGCACGCCTCTACGATAGTTATTTAAGTCTTGTTCTTTCCATCCTGAGGGGACCTGTCAGTGTAGATTTACTCGGATAGGCATATTTCGCCGTGAATCTTACCCACCGATGGAATGCTGAACGTGAGATCATATCACCTTTGAACTTTTGATTTCGAACTTAAACTAGCCTTGCGCCGTCTACCTGTAACCAACACAGACATATTTTTTAGGCTTACACTACATATAGATGTGAGCTTACTGTAGTGCTGCAAATTGTCTAACGATCAGATTAAACTGCAAATGAAGCTTGGATACTTGACGATTATAGAAAAAAATGGGCTCACCGGAACGGGTTTATTTTGGTGCTGACGTTTCGGAGAGGTTGGTTGGCTCTCCATTGTCAAAGCCTAAAATTCACCTAATCGGCCAGGAACTGAAGTGACAAGTCGCGTTGGTCGACCTCATGCTGATCGATTTTTCTCTTCTCTTGCTGTCTCGGCCTATTGTGGGATGGCTGGGGGGTGATCCCATCCTTTTCCTCAAATCTTCAGCCCGGACCCCTCAACTTTGCCAAATGGAGGATGATTACATCACAACATTGCATTACTCAGGACTTTTGACTGCACTTTGCACGGTTTCTAATCACTTTTCACAGATCGTCCCAAAGCAAACTATTGAAATTCGATAAAGCAACGCACAATGAAGTTAGTTGACACTCTTTCCTCTCTAGGCGGACACGGCGGCGATAGTGTAAGTGAGACCTACGTACCCATATTCTTGTGGGGTAGCGGAATCGTCAGAGGACAATCTCGTCCACTTTCGGAAACGCTGGACTCCAAATCTGGCTACCCAATACTCCTCAACCAGGTTGATATTTGCCCCCTAATCGCGGGCCTCTTAGGCATCAGAATCCCCACAAATTCCATGGTAGGTCGACGTTTTTCTAAATACAAACAAATACTCTTTTAGGGTAGGCTGCCTGTTGACGTACTGGACATTAGTCCGCCCAGAAAACTCGAGTTGCTGCTTGCCAATAACAGACATTTGTGGAGCCTTTTAGAGGTAAGCGGTCAAATGCCACCTCTCCTAAGCTTCACCCTCCAGGCAACCATTGAACGGACCAAATCCACCTCCTTTTTCCCTTTCCTGACAGCGGAGCGTGAAGAACCGTGGAAGATGAAAGATCTGTTCCATGAAACAGAGCAACTTGTAAGGGAGCTTTTCAACTTTTATAGTCCTAATTTCCCCTTTTAAAGATCCGAGAGCACAAACAGACTGAAAATCGTTTGATCAGACGACTACACTTCTATCGATGGTTCGCTTGGTGGACATTTGGGTATGGGAATCAATATTCCATGGGTTTTGACATGCCTTCTTATCTTTCGTCTATTATCATGAAGCTATAAGGTGTGAACTTCATGAGACATTCTTCGGAGCCCCGCTATTAACGTTGGACTTCCGCCCATAAAGTGGCGAACTTCTAGTATAATGCAATCCTTTAAGCTGACTGCAAATGAAGAAACTAAAAGTTTAGCAAATTACTTGATTGAACATGGGCGGCGACCATCGGTTTGTATGCGGCGCACACGTCTTCTTCAGTCTTTTAAACGTGAGCAGTTTGCACTTTACCTGACGCACTTTATGATCTCTTGTTTTAGGCCACTTTGGCTTTCTATAGCCATCATGATATCCTTGAGTCTAATTGCTGCTGCCCTGATGCATGGGCCGTCGTCGGAAGAAGGTCGCTGTCTCGGTGTAAAATGCGCCCTCGTCTTTGTACTGCTGGTCGAGTGCCTTAGAGGTAATTACCGTCTTGCCTACCTGAACTCATTGTAGTTTTTTCATTACTTCATCGGTTCCGATGCGATTTTCAGCCTTTTTCTAGTCTTTTTGAAGAATCTGTGTTCCTTTGTCTTTTTCGAAAGTGTAAAACACGTAAATATTCTGCAATTCGACTATAAGATGTCGGAAACCTGTAGACAGCAGAGCCAACCCGGATGGGTAAATACATTGAGCTCCATATTTTGAAGTAATTAAGTTCATTAGTGTTCACGGCAAGCGTACGACTGTTTTCAGTTGTTTAGCTGCTGACATTCCCCATCAGAATGCATCGTAGCAGTGGGAGAACTAGGACCAGAGCTATACAGGTGGACTTGTAATTAACCTAGAACACGTTACGGCATTTCACAATATCCTCACCATGGATATTTGCTAAAGGCTCCGACATGTGCTTTACCTTTCTTAGTTTCCTCTGTGACACATAATTAAGCATCTCGGCGTTCCCGATGTGGGTTCCTGCGGGCACTCCAGTCTTTAGTCATTGATACAGGCAATTTTTGTCTTTTGAATGCCAACAAGTACCGTTTGTCCCTAGTATTGCATGCTGATGCTCCATTATGGCGTCAGTTTTTAGCCCGCGGCGGCCAGGCAGACCACACCAAACTGTCCGATTTGAAGGTGTACGTGAATTAGTTGAAAGCGAAGTTGACTGATGCACTATCTACCTCACTCTTTCCTCCCACACCCATTGGCCCTATGAAAATAAAAACTCATGACGAGTGGAAGTTGACGCGGACGCATTGACCGACCAATCTAAACCGCCTGTCTACGAGTTCCACGTGTGACCTGGTCCCCGCTCCATATGCACCAGGCGACATTTAGCGGAGGGTCCCGAATGTCGAGTGAATTAAAATATCGCAGAGGCATTAAGAAGGAGCCTTAGGAGCTTCATTCTCATTCCCGAGAAGAACCGTCAGTTGGCAGCCTTCTAAGCCAAGGCTTGTAACTGGTCGTGATAAATTCGGGCCTGTGAGTTTAATTTTAGTCATGAGTACGCTGCTGCGTCGTGAGGATTGATTTCCCTGTATCGACCTCACCCCCTCTTTCCTCTTCCATCCACCGTCCGACTTTCTGGCGGACACCGAATGAAACGACTTTTCACATTGCAAGAGCAACCCGAATTAGTTTAGGCCGTCTGTGGGGTCGCTGTCTTCACTCCGTAGCACTTTTCATGCCAGAGGGTGGGGAAAACGGTACAGTGGAGGGGACTACTGGGCGTGGGAACAGACACACATACACCGGCTAACCTCAAATCTACTTAGTCGTGAAGTCCTGTACGCGCAAACAGCAAATGCGCCCACATGGGACAGAGGCGAACCTCCGTCAGGCCTTCAAAGACCTAGCCACCATCCCACAGTACACGGGTGATACTTTTACTGCCTGATTCGAGGAACCTTATGCTTTTGCATATCGCTAATTTTCTTAAGTATGCTGGTAATATTTTATCTCATTTTGCCTTATTTTGTCTGCATCTATATCCGGCCCTCATTCTCCATCCCCAACACCAGCCACTTTCGCGTCTCCACGGGAGTTGACGTCTGTCGCGCTTCTCTGTCTTTTGGCACACACGTTCCTTGATGGCACAGTGAAATGTTTGCGAAGGAATTTTAAGAATTACCTCCCAATTCGCAACTCCACTACGGACGCTCCGACCTCCCCAACACTGGGCCTCGGATCTGCGATGATATCTATTAGTTTCTTTTTTATGGTAAGTACAAACTTCGGGTGGTCCTCACACAGCATCGTTTGCTTTTGTAAGAAGTCTATTTCCTGCCTACCCAGTGATGCAACGTACCTATTCTGACAGTCGTAAGGTCTCTGACTCTATGACATTGGAACTGTAATTAGTTGCCCGAACCACGCCAGCTATCCAACTGCGGGTTGCTGCCCTTTGCTTTGTTAGGTCCCAGTTCTGTCCATATATGGTTGCGTTAAAGTCATCACTCTCTTTACGGATCTGTGTCTGGTTCCTAGCTGGGCATTCTTGGGATACCAAAACAGTCCTCAAGAACAATACTTTTTGTAGTTGATCTTGCGTAGTGGAATTCACCTAAAGTTTTTTCTTTCACACTTGCGTTTGTAACCTTTAATTCTCATTTGAATTACTCGACCATCCTCAGAATAAGTAATTATCGCGGCACACTACCCGCGGTTGGACGTCGTACTCGCAGTTATAGTCGTTTAGGGAGGCTTCTCTCCCAGAATTCCTACAAACTTCCAAGTACAGCGTTCTTTCCAATTCATCCATATCTTGCGCTCTTTTGGTCACCGAGGTTCCAGCCAAACTAGTTGGTACATCTGCACTTCGGGCTGTTTGTGGTGGAGTGCAACCCCATTGCGACGATCGATTTCCTGGTTTAATCTATCCACGAGGGACTTGCGGAACTTATTCTCAGCCATTTTCTTGCGCCTCAGGCCTATGCCTATGTTATCCGACAGTGATATTCGGCAGCGCCATGCTAGGCGCCATTCCGGTTTCAATGTCATCAAAATACAAACTTGTCACTTACCTC
>CACRXP010001017.1:113750-141104 GCA_902702965.1 Spirometra erinaceieuropaei
GAAGTCCACCCTCATGACACATAACTTCATTCCTCAATAGTAAAAGTATGACGCACATGAACGCACAACGATATCCGACGAGTCGTGGCGTGGTTGTCAACTAGGGGTAACTAATGTCCTTTATATGTACGGTTTGTCGTGACGATAGGGAAAGTGCCTCAGCTTCTTCTGTGTCCACCCCCCTAAACAGTATCGGCTGGACTACCAATTGAACGCCGATGACTCTAAAAGCCGATTTGGATCTGGCCTCTAAAATGTTTTCGACAAAGAGGCATACAATGAGGAACGGAGATCAGTAAAGAAGCGCAGCGCGCTTATTTTTGAAAAGGCATCACTGCATTTCCATACTTCTCTAGTTGTACGACAAGACTGAAGTCCCCCTGGGCTTAGGTACCTGATGACGGAAGCCTGGACGATGCGTGCATTTTAGATACGACTTCTCAGAGGTGACTGATTGACACTTGACCGAAGTTGAGTGGCTCAGTGGGTTGACGCGTGGAGGGGGGTTGGAATAGCATATCATTCGTGAGGAAGTAATTGGGACTGCCTCCTTTACCGTCCCGTGTTTAAATCGTCCAGAGCTAGTTCAAGTAGCCAGTCGAATCAAGTGGACGCCGTACTTTCCCATGATCTCGATATCCCGCTCATTGCAACTCACGAAAGGAGTGATTTTTCGTCCGATGTGAAATTCAAGTAAAAACTACCAGCCTCATTTTCCTGAAATCGCAGCACAAGTATTCGCAGTGGCGACTGGAGTGCCATTTTATATATCCGGCCGTCACATAAAAACTAAACCCAGTTGGCAGTTTCGGTAGAGTTGACAAAAGAATACTTCAAAGCAAAGTTCAAACAGTTGGTATTGCCAAGAACTACGACATTTAAGTTATGAAACCCAGACAGGCTGCATGACGCCTTCATTATTCTTAACATGAACATAACGCGATAAGCGTAAACGCAAGTCTGTCCTCAAGCAATGGGTGCACAGAGGAGCTTCCAAAAACATAAAAATTTACTTGACTGACCTGTACGTAGCTAGCCGCCGACCGCGAGGAACAAGACAAAAGGTGGAATTCTTCAACAATTCCACGAAGGAGGCCCTGGAACGAAAGGGAGAAAGCAGAAATAATAAATTATGGTTTCGGGGACTTGGTTATTGAGAACGCCGTCTAGTACTTCATTTCACTTCTGCATTCTCCAACCCTTCATGTTTGTGTTGACAAAGTTTCCCTTTTTTGGCGCCATAGGCGAAGAATTTTTTTACTTAAGAGGTAGGACAGGGGAATAGGACTCCCCCCGGTATACCGGTAGCTTTGCGATAAATTCCCGAGAGACCGGGGTTATGACTAAGGTTTGGGCTAGGGTTTGTGCTTGGACACAGGGATAGGTACTTTTCCTGGAATTTAGACCAAAACAACCTGCATTAGGGGGGGAGGAGTTCTGTTCTCTTTGCTTGCGATTTATGAAAGAGCTGACACTGAAGATGCAGGATCCAGATTAAATTAAGAGAACGACAGGCGCTCAGTCACAATAGGTAGTAGGCGAATGACCTGACAGACAAACTGTATAAGACAGTTCCCAATATCCTATCAACTAACCTCTTTTCCCGAGATTAATCTTCGAGATCAGAAAGGCATTTTGGGCAATTTGGTTGATCGCATAGAGAGACCGGCGTAGTCACCTCCAGACCAAGCACATTTCAGAATTTCAGCAAACATTTCATGAGATAGGCCAGGTACGGTATATATGCAGATGGGAAGGCGACCCCCGGGACCAGCAGATTATTCATCCGAGGTTTCGAACTCTTACTTGAATCCATTTTCCAGAAATAAAAGGATTTTACAAATCACCGCATATCTAGATCACTTGCGTCGTGAATGAACTTCATCTTGGCCACTGATTGGAGCACGCATTGCTTGATAAGCGGTTGAAAGGTCGATGTGTCTACTATCCCGTTCCTCGGTCGAGTGCCACGTTTCCAGCAACAGGCGCGAAATCCGGTCCCCCTACTGGGCCAAGATTTGCACGTGCTCGAAGTGAAAGCTGTGTCGCGGTGAAGACACGTAGGAGGCTGCGTGAGGGTTTCTCGCCATCTCGCAGCAATTTTGTGTTTGTCCACTCCGTGCAGACATGTTTTTCTATTTCCCCAACATAATTGGTCCTACAAGAGTTGCATTCTATCTGGTAAATGATATAAGATTTCTAAATGATGGGAATTGGATCCTTTAGATGTCTTAGTTGCGGCGGGTTGTTGCTCTTGGTCAGGGAGCCACGCCAATCCCAAATTAACTAATCAGTCTAGCGAACACTTCAAACACCCCAGCACTGCGCGACAGCATTTCAGCCTTTGCTGCTCCCTCAGTGTTCTTTCCATGTCAGGGTGCCCGTTAACTATGAGGAGTTTCTACATAAACTTGACCTTCGTTTTGTCGCATGGATAGATGCAATGGCTTCTTACACGGCGTTAGTGTTCTCACGCAACTGCCGTTTCCGAAAGGAGATGGTTGCCTAGATAACTTAGAATCGAGAAGTATTCACCGTCTTCATCTAAACCATTTCCTTCAATAACCGTCATATTTTGGGAGTTTTCTCAAGCCCGAAACTAGGAACCTGCCATTATGGGCACTCGAGTAGGGTCACTGAAAATCGCAAAACATTGACTGACATCCTGGGGACGTAGGAACCTCTTCGAATTCGAGTTTCTCCAGAAAGCGCAGTTATGGGAGAAAACCCCTTGATTGGTAGGAAATGATAGAATTGTGACAGTATCCGTCGATATTAGTCCGACTGACTGGTCTCCCGACAACTGTTCTCATGGAAAGTTTTATTTCTGCGACGCCCTATCTGTGAAATTAAATAACTCTTCATCACTGTTAACCGCGTCTCGATCAATCCAAATACGGAAACTAAAGTAAGTGCTTGTGGAAGCTTTTTAAATCAGAATCGATCGTTTAGCAGTCTGCAAGCAGCATACTGCCCAAAAGATCAATTCTTATAAAACACCCCGAAAATAAAGACTTCCTAGACGCCATCTTGTTCATAGTTTAGTTGACCAATTATTCCATGATCAGGCTTTATGAATTTGCATAAACTAATTTTACTCATTCGACAGGCATATTTGAGTTTTCGGAATTTAATTGTTTATCAGAAAACTTGATATTCCTGACTTAAGTAGTATCGATTACCTTACTTTTATGTTGTCCCTTAAACGAAGGCCTTCCACTATTAATTGGAAGTTTTGGTCGGTGTACCTCAGCCGGTCTCCAATCGACTAGAGGTTTTTGTAATTTTACTCAAACTTCCCGATTTCTTTCGCTTGCTGTGCGTATTTACAATTTAAAATAAAATATTCCCCTTGCCAAGGTAACGTGCACTAGTCTGTTGACATTCAACACCGTCCCTGCGGGTGGTCTTTGACCGTATATTAATTGTGCGATACAGTTGGTCTTGCAAACGTACTCAGTTTCTAGTTTGTGCCAGTAGACGTTCGTTCTATGCTATCCTTCAGGTTAGATTGGTTGTCACCTCGTGCACTTTTTTCTTGAACTCTTGTACGCGCCATCCAACCGAATACGCCAACTGCTGCACAGCTCATTCGGGTATGTGACCTCGGAGAAGTCTTGAACTTCCTTCATGGGAGTATGCCGACGATGGAAGCATAGGCGTGTCTGTGCCTCCATGGCTGTCGCTGCAGCCACTGCTCCATGTCGCCTTTTGGTCCTCTTAACAACCCTTCTCAATCAAAAGCCCGCCCAGCACGCGACTAGGCTCTAGGGTGAGGACAACTTGAAGTACATCGACATGGCTTCCCTGCCGATTGGTTACACGTGGACAGAGCATGGGTACACGCACACACCGCTCCGGAAATTACAACCTCAAAGGCTGGTACTCCGCTGAAGAGACTAATTGCTGTTAATGCCTGCTGAACTGCTTGTAGGTCCTCTTGCTTCAAAAGCGAATTTAAGACTACATCTGTCTTCCCTGAATGCGGATCCGGGATACCCTGTCGACCATCGTACTTCGGCATGTACAGCACTCAGGGTTTGTATGGCAACTTGGGACGGCTGGTGTCGCCTCTGCCCTGCTGTCTCGCACGAATTCGCTTCGGGGGTTTCCCCAGTTTGACCACGCCCTGCCTTGCATGGACTTTGTTGGCGCCTTTCTTATGCAATTAGCCAGCCCGATCTCTAGCAAACGTAACGTAAGTCGTTCATTTTTCCGTCACTTGTGTTTTGTGATTTCTCAGGAACCTTTGCAAAAGTCAGATACTCCAAGAATATACTTGGGAGCCCAACTAGAACTGCCTAGTTTTTTTCCTTCAATTTTCGCTGTTTCGTGCGCCTACCCATAGATTTACTCAGCATATCCACCTTTACAAAATAATCCGGGAAAACAACTTGGCTTGATTTGATAGCTTTCATCAGTGTAGTGTCCTCATTCGGTTAAGTAGGCCGTTGAAAACACTCCGTTTAAGCGAGATAGGCAGGTGTACACACCGAAAAAACAGGTATGTCAAGAAATTTAACCATGGACTGGACAAATTCCTAGAGATCAAAGAAAGGCTACCGCGTATATTTCGACACCAGTTTCCCAGCTCGTCCTCAGGAGAATCGCCAACGTATAAACCCAACCGGGTAACACGGTGCAAAGGACGCGCAATAGCGTAAAATTGAGCCAACTATTGTATTTTTTTCGTGGAAAGCCCAGCATGCAGCTTTCTATCCCCAACAGAAACGCAGCTCAGGCCACACTAGGCCCGCCTCCAGAACTGGAGACTGAGTTTCTCCCGTGCAGCCGCCCCTGGCGCCGAAGCATTAAAAACGGCACGAAAAAAATTCGAGTTTTTTTATCAGTAATGGCCTCTAGCTTTTTGAAAGCGGAGAGGTACCGGGTATCCATGACAGAAGAACTCAGAAAAAGTTAAATTATATTTGTTAAGAAATTGACGATTGAAAAGTTAAAAAATTATAGTTAAAACAATAAGGCATGGGCAAGGCTGCGTTGAATCACTGCAAAAGGGTTCAAAAATAGAGGCAGGGGATTGTAACAGGCAGGACAAGAGGTATATTCAGCCTGAGATCCAATCGCACTTGTGATTGCCAGATTATGGGTGAAGTGCGTCGACGGCAGGGGAATCATCCATCGGTACAAACCACCTATTGAAACGTAGAATAAAACCCTCAAGAAACCTAACGCAACTTTAAATTTAATACTGAGAAGTATGCAAGGCGTATTTCGAAAGTTTTCGCAAAAAATACGTGATAAAGGATAGTGTCCACCAAGACATGATTAAAAAGGGTGGTTGTCCAAAATACCAACTCGAATAGTAGGTAATGTAGCAAGTGATGAGAACCACAACCGCCCCGAGGACGGTGCAGTGATTTGCGCCTAAAATGTGCCACATCAAGGTGAGATTTTGCAGCGTAAACGCAACTCACCGTTCCCACACCTCGCGGGGACCAATGACAAAATGACTAGGGTGAAGGTACAGAATGGAAAAGGATGAACCTACGTCTGTGCGTGAAAAATACGTTCTGGCCCATACGCGCACACTAAACAGACTCCAAATAGGGTTACAATAAAAAGGAAACAGTGAATCCTGACTATAGTCAGTTTGCGATCCCCGGGACGACAACTTTTAATGCGTTACGGTAGGTTAGGGCCTGTTTAACTGCCTTTTGAGAGGAATCGACGCCTTGAAAGAGATTCACTCGTGAAATTCATACTCGCAAACCAGGAGAAGGTAACGTCCAACAGTGAGTAGGATGACGCGGCGCGGTAGGTTCAGTCTGTAGTTTGGTATAGCCAGGGACGCCGGTAGACGGTTACCCCTGAAAGGCCTGGGCTGTTTGTCAGCCTGGCTGCGATGAATCCGGCGTGGTAACGGAGGACGAAACACTCTTTACTGAGCGTTAACTGCGAAAAAACAGCTGCGGACCGTGCGGTAGGAGTACCCACGGCAGTGGCTGGACAGGAACTCGGCAAGCAGGTCGGTTTCGGAGTTATAGGGAAGCCTGCGTGAAGATGCGCACGCTTCGTGAGTTAGGTGGTCATCTGCTACACACGAAAAAGCACGCCAAACTTTGAAAACATTATCAGAAGTAAAAACTTTCTACAACTGAAATAATGCTCTCTTCAAGCATACGGTGCAACTTTCCATAAATGGACATAAGAAATAAATTCCTTGGGTGCATACTTGCCAAGAAAAGACTGCATTTACGAGAGCACCGAAATGGCAAAAAGAGTACAGCATGGGCAGAGGTTTGTCACGGGCCTGATTGACGGGTGTGGCTAGAAAGATGCTCAAGTAGAAGGCAACGCCCCGCCATTGCTTACTTTGAATATTGAGGAGTTGCGATGGATCAGCACGAGGTCTGAACTAATGCTGAAAACAAAGATTCATACGAAATAATGTAGAGCGTCGACTTCGAGTGGCAAGATGAAAAATGCAAATTCGCCGACTGTCGAGAGATCATTTGCAGTCTATTTTGTAAAGGTCCCCAGACTTATGTCCAGGTCGCCTTTCCGCTATCTGTGCGCCCTCAACCTGTTTATTTTTGTTACTGCATCTGCGTATATCTAAACTGCCTGGTCCCCTGACATCGAGGTGAAAATGTCAGGCATTTAAAAAAATTAAGCCAATTAGATATTGTAATTTGGCCAAATGCGCCGGGCGGGATTGAGGCACGCAGTTAAGAGCTTCTTTTCGTAAACTCTGGAGCCACGTCACCGGGAGCTACATTCAGCAAGGAGGATCCTTCGGGTGAGCAATTACTGTGGACAGGATACATTTCAACGAGTGAAAGATGACGAGAAGCACGAAAACGATCGCTCAATGAAAGTACTATTACCTGATATTGCTAGCATAGAGGGGGAGGTAGGAGACGTTGTTGGTCTCATCACCCAGAAGTCCGCTGTAAAAGTCCTCGCCGTGAGCTTGGAAATTTACTATGTCGGCGGGACGTGGAAAATGCATCGAAAAGGCACGCAGACATGTGTGCCGATACTCCAACACAGTGGCTGGGGAAGAGGCTGCTGGGTAGAAGCGCAGTTCTACGGGCCACTCGGCAGCGAGAGCTTCCCGCAGGGCAGACGAAGGTTCTGTTGAGAGTACGAGGGGTGGCGACTTGGTAAAGTGTCCCACCACGCAGTTGAAAAGGATGTCCTCTCCTGTGGCCAGAACATCAACCAACTTGCGCACCTGGGCATTTGTGAGAGACCAGTACAGTGAATGGTAATACCTGCAATGACAAGAATGGAAGTCACTGACGGGAGTTACCAGGGAAAAGGTAGGCTACTACAGATAAAGGGGGAGAGGATGCTTGTGCCGTCTCTACGGTCAGCCACCCCAGCATTCAAACCAGTAGTCAGACCTGTATCCATTTCTTATAATAAGTTCTAGTCCACATGATAGCACTTATCAAAGCGTGCTTCTACTCCCTCCCTTTGCGTAGCTTGGAGTCGCAAATGAAAGGATCTATCCTCCTCTTCTAACTACAGCCCACCATCGTCGTTGCAGTTGAAAGTTTCCATATTTTACATCGAACAGTGAGACCTGAAATTCGCCTCTATCTTATCCCCCGTCTTCGTTCGGTGCAACCGGAATGGTGTGCGCTGAAATTCGAAAACTTACCTGCGTACACACCCTTGAGCCTCTGCTGCCGAATTGACCAACTGATCTATTCACTATTTTGGGAGCAACGCGCCGTGACACAATCAGCGCCGTTGGTGATACACGCAGAAAAGGGCGCCACCCATTACTGAAGCAACTTTCAGCAGCCTGCCCCGACTAGACCCACGAGCAAACGCATTCAAAGGCCCCGATTTGGAATTTGGGTCCGCTTGGCAGTGCTCGGCATGGCAACCAAAATAGATTCAGTGCCTGGACTTTAGTCCTTCACTTTTTGAATAAAGATCGGGCACTCATTTGTGGCACCTCAGTGTGTTTTTCTGTTTATCAAGCTCGAGAATTCTATCCCACGTGGCAACATTATTCTTAAAAATTAACCACACCAGCCAGCACTACCCCGAGGCCGGTCGTCTTGTAGACATTTCCTATCCCAATATGTATTCGGACAAAAAAAGCGCAAAGATCCAGCTTGCATTGTTACTTGCTTACATCTCTCCCTACTCGGGACTCAATCGCTGGGATGAGGCTTTTTAGAAGCTAAAAGGCTTATACCTTGTATGTGTGTACTTTAAACGCACTCGATGCGGGGTTTGGGATTGGTCTAGAATGTGAAAAGAATCCATGGGTTGAAATTACAACATAATAAATTACTTCCGAACGAATGGCCTACTGCTAAAATATAACATCCTCAGACATGCACCGCACAAACAGTCCAGAGCCAATTTTCCCCAAGGCACATTATTCGCACGGTGAAACGTGCATTTTGGGTGGAAGGAAAGCACGCTGTCCCAAGGGACTTTACTTCAAGTTCGCTGGAAACGTTCCAGTGCTCCTAACACTGTCGTATCGCTGAATTGACATCCCCGTATAAGCGGAATTTTCGTAATCAACTTTGGGTTGGCTTAAACGCACAGATGTCTAATGAAGAAGGGGACAGTGACGTGGAGGCGTGATTCCGAAATTAGGCGACACTTGGGCACTTCCTAAAGAAGGGCTGACTGAAAGCCTGTCCATCGAGATGCGAGCTGAGTAGTGTAAGTAAATCGTAAATCACCACTTAGAACTGTTAGCCTTTATTCCATAGTTAATTTAGGCATGTTTATACTGATCGGTTGACCTACATAAGCGATCAGAACACACACGGCGAATTCTTTTAAGTTTTGGCAAAAACAGAAGATTTAATTGTCTTCAGGCTTTAAAAACGTCCAGAGTGCCGTCGAAAACAAAATGCTACATCTCGAAATCCGCTAGCATCCCCTACAACACTGCAGTTAACCGCCTTTGGTTTGCAATAAAATGAGAGTTAACAGGTGTCTAGGCCGAATACAAACCTAGGAAACATGCTACGATGTTAGGGGAAGTGAGAAAATTGGCATTCTGAGAATCTAAAATAAAATTCGTTTCATAAAATGAGTGCATTAAAAAAGGACATTAACTGAAGTCGCCGGGCAAATAAGCCCCGAATACGTGGCAAAAGTCACAAACTGGAAAGCACGCATCAGGAAGAACTCGGAAAAGCAGAATAACAGACGTGAGACACTTAACTGCCTCTGGCCTGGCATGAAGACACAAATAAGAACACTTGCTAAAATGTCAGGGCAAGACCCGCTGTGAACATTTAACAGATAATTTGATGCATAAACGCGGTTGTACTTAACTAAAAGATCCAGCGGCTTCCTCAAGCAAATAAACCCCGAATGCGTGGCAGAAGTCGGGAGCCAGAAACCACGCATCAGGCCAAACTCGGCCAAGAAAGACAACAGACCTGCGGATAGATTGATAAAGTGCTACATCCGGTCTCATTATGCCTTTAATTAGTCAACCATAAAACCGACCACCATATGGAGACAGGAACAATAGCGTGCGCATAAACAGGTTGCAGGCAGTCCACAGATGGAATCGATCAGATGAGCCATAAGGACTTCATTCAACCGAGGTTGATCAGTGCCTTGACAATTAGCACCTTATTGTTTGAGATGTCACTCTACAGAAGCCTGAAAGGAATTATTGTGATTCCTCTAAAGAGTACATGCACCAGGTAAAAGCGGCTATGCTAAAAAATCTGTTGGTATAATAATGCAATATAAGGCAGGCTTCTTTGCAAACAACAGGAATAAAGGAAGTCCTTCTGACAAATAAAGGAACTTTAAAATGGTTAATGTTGCTTTGCCTGCTCGCAACAGCCAGTCATAAGCACCCTAGGGTTGCAGGGGCACATGGAGGTTAAAGTCAGGCATCATGGAGCACTTAAAACAAACGCTCTTACCGCACGAACTACCTGGATCACGCTGTCAGCTGAAATTGGAAAGATGTGAGTAGAGTTCACTGACCGTTCCCTAATACAGGACTGGCATAGGCCTTTACGTTATACGCCGGGAGTCCTGCTAAAACTAACCTATGGAAAGGAAAAAATAGTCTTATTCTTGTTGGAAACATTTCCCCGTCATTTCTTCTCAGAAAGAATACGACCTCCCCTGCGGGCATCAGATAGCGTTCAGGTCACTGATCTAGGCCAGCGTTCACGACCTCGTGGTTTGGGAAATTTGTATATTAAACGCCACAGGCGAAGAAGAAATGATGCGGTGTGTGCGTTTTCGCCTCCAGCTGCTCCAACCCTAGGCTGACCGCTGTTCAGAAAAAGACAGTGCTCAAGTGCTTGTCGGCACCAACTGAGGAATACGACAAATCCATGGTTATTGATAATGGAACTGTTTTCACATCCGCAGACCAATTCGCATACGACTGGAGTATCATCTCAGCAAACACGGATATTAAAGGAGAAATTTCACGTCCGATCCCCAAAGGCAGGTTGCAACACGCATACACGTTAAAACGAAACTGGGGATGTATGTGACTGTTGTCCTGGCAATGTTCCTGTACCTGGCGGAGACGTTAAGAGTTCGCCAATGCCAGTAAAGGAAGAGCCAATCAGTTGTCCCCGAAGAGTACTGACGGTGGGATGCTGTAGAACACGAACATGGACAGTACCTATTGCATGCAACAGCAGGTTGAACTACGATGGAGCGACTACACTGTATAGGTAGGCGGTGTCCATTCAAGAGACTACTCTCCGGCGATCTCCATGTAGACTTTCACTGGAAATGCGGACGAAAGTGACAATATGACGCTCTGAAGACTTCTCTCAAGCACCTGAAAGCTCACCAGGAGGCGTTGTTAGGCCTTTCACAGGATCAACAGATCGAGCGCATTGCCACAATAACTGCTGCAGCAACCTGCGTGGGAAACCGGATAGCTAAAGTCACAGGAACGTGTCAAGTACGAAGGACGGCAACGCCACGTATGAATCCCGCCATTGTCCGACACCCGTCAATATGCTCGCATTGTCAACTGACGAACAACATTGGGCACACCCTACCGTTGACAAGACTAATTCCCCTCCCCCATAAAAACACGCTACCAAAACTGTCTGTATTGTCACTGAAGACGTTCATTCTACTAATTATTGTCAGTGTGGCACTGTGGTTCAGTCCCGGTGCGTACTGGTTGGAAATGCCCGTACCCAACGTAACCGGAATACGGGGATACTCACCACTGCCGCGGATTAGGACATGGTGCCGCCTTATGCCCATTGTGAACGCACATTCCAATCACGCAAATACCTATTCGGTCGAAATTTGACTTGACAACCAATGCCTGGAACGTCTATCGGCACTGGGTACGCACTCGCTCCTCGCCCACATTGTTCCAGCTTTCAAACAACGCATAGACCTATTTGTCCATATGCACGTGCATAATAGGTTTAGCAAAACGGCTCATAGTATGTGCCTCATTTGGGCCAGCTTTCTTTAAATGTGAACATTGAGTCCAGTTATGCACAGACATATCCAACCAATGCGTTAACTATCGGTAAGACAATATAAATTGGTCATACCACGTAATTTTCTATCATTGTTTTGACAGGCGAAGTATCGTAGGTGGGCATGTGCAACACTCAGGTACGTAAGAACTGAGTTTTGGCGAAGTCCGGTCATGTGAATTGAAAGACCGGTACGTGTAGCGCGCTTAGATAGCGGCTTTCACAGCCCGCCAGCCGGTGGGTCGAGTCTCGCCATCAGTTGACCGACTGACTCACTGGCGTTTTTAAGGTAAAACATAGTGTGAGGCCAATACTGGATGACCCTTCCTTATGGCAGATCTGTGCATTCGGCACTACGATAACTTTGGAGGCGCTTGAACATAACCGGTCGCTGCCTCGATCATCGCGAGTAACTAAAAATGATCACAACGTTGTCATTTATGTTTAAACTGTCGTTACTTATTTTTTCAAGTAGCACGGATTACTGAACTTCCAATTCTCGTGCGCTCGAAACTGCAATCGCTGCCTCTAATTCAGGACCGTATGGTAGCCTGCACTACACAAATCGCCGGTGAACGCTGAATTACCTTCCCCGTAGATTCCTCATTGACATCTTGCTGTCAAGACTATGAAATTACATTCCTCTTCTCATCCACATTTACCTGGGCGTTTGCGTCCATCGATGTGACCGACCTTTCCAAATAGCCGGTGGTTGGCGATTATGTAAGTTTAAATTTTGTTGTTAGACCATTGCCAGTTGATTGAGTGCTCCATTGGAACTAGTACCTGCGATTATTTCAAGTTCCCTACCAATTATGAGTTAGTCATTAACATATGCAGTCACCAGCTGGCCACATAGCGTTGGCTGGGGCTGGTAACGTATGACTGCATTTTTCATTACGCAGTCCTCTGTCGTGGCTGATTTGTACGACTATGAAGGCTCCGACTTACTCTACAATTTTCCGCTGTTATAACATAGATTGTATATATGTTATTGAAAAGACAGTCAATGTCTACCTTCAGATATATTGGGAACATTCGTTTGGGGTAGGTTAGATATATCTTTCACGCGCTGACGCTCCATTATCGACGTGCGCAGGTCGTTGCCTATATCCACAGTTAACTTGTTGAATATACACTAACCAATAGGTTCGCCGATTCAGGGTCGTGACATTATCTGGGATCGGATTTGTGAATCTTGTCTAGCACGGTGTTTATATTAGGGGTTCGTTTTTTAAACAAAAAGTGGTGGCTGTAGGATTTTTTTCCCATTTCTCATTTAATGAGGCGACATTTGGGTTTATATTTGTTCCACTCAAACGATCCCCAATTTCACCAGCCCCGCACTACAGGCGTTTATGGTTTGGTTCAAGATGGAGGGGAGGGGAGGAGGGGGGGCTATGCTTTGGTCAAAACTTGTTGCTAACTGCTGGAATAACTTGGCCCTCCTTTGGAACGGGGACCAAGCTGCAGTGGTTTCTTCTCAGTGTGGCCCATATGACATCCCCAAATTCTGTGAATCCCGGCCCTGATACGTGTGAAGTGAGCAGCCTGGTGTGTGTGTGTGTGTGTGTGTGTGTGTGTGTAGATGTGCTCTTTGACTTTGGCAGCCAATGAACTCACCTTCACCACCGGTCGTCTTGGCGCTGTTCTGTCATCCGAAATAGGTGTGGAGAAATTAAATAAGGCAAATACAACAGGAGTCTGCTTCAATACACATAAATTCGTATACAAATCATCCGTCGGCCCACCTCGTGGGGTAGTGGTGGACCTCATCGATTGCGACGACCGGATTATCGGGCAGCGCATTCACAGCGCCCAGTCATACGCGAGTTTTCCCGTTCTCTGGCGAACGAAACTGTCACATTAAGTAAGAATTACTGAACCGTCAAGAATAAAGCAGTGCTTTTTCTAAAAACTACGCCTGAAGTTGCCACCATATCGCTATGACGAATGAGTTTCGCGATTGTAAAAAAGACTGCTTTACATTTTAGCAAATTCTCCCGGTTGAGCAGCAAGCGTCACTAAGTTACTTGATCATGACAAGGAGAGAATGGCGGACTTGCCTGTGATAGACAGCAGCATTAAGTAGAATTATGGAATAGTACTCTGCTTCCAGAGGGTTAGCAGAATACTGCCAAGAACTCGAACTCAAGTTCCACAGATGATGACGAGGGTTAAGGCCAACGAGACGATCGGGGTATTCAGTCCAAAGTAAAAAGGCCGCATCTATCTGAAATCACGCACGGGAAAAAGTGTGTGAAGGCCTATCTTTTTCTAATAAGAGTTAGAGATTATAGGCATGGTAGGAGGGTAAACCTACGGCACCAGGTGGAGTATAAGGGTGGAATTTGACCGACAACTTAGGGGTATATGTAGCAAATACTCTTGGATGAAATGGGCGAGATATAAAAGAATTCTTGAAGTGTCGAGAATGTTCTCAGTTAGAGAAAATACTACTCAATTACACCGACGGTAGGCCGATAGGGGTAACGACTATCACAGGCCTACGCCAACGTGCTCGTGAGGTCTAGCCCACGAGTGCCGAAATAGTTTGTCCCGAAACACAAACAAATCAGGCTACACCACTCCAATTTGGTTCATAAACTAACTTGAATGTTGTAACTGACAAACCTTTCGGTGAACACACTTTCCAGATACGTAAGATAATAGCCCAACGAATGCCCGGGCTGAATCCCCTTCAATGTCTTCATTTATACAGCCATGTTTCGTTTACACAAAAAGGTACAATTCCCACTCCTACAGCGAATTAAGTCTCTTTTGACATGAACATATGGAGGGTAGATAATATATTTTATAGAAAATTTAAATTCCAAAACATTGATTTACAGGATTCTTCTTGACAACAATATAGAAAGGCAGTCGTAAAGCCAAGAAACTAGGTAGCATTACGAACATCCAAAAAACTAAAAAAAAGAATGTTTCAAAAAGTAGGAAACACAGAGAAGTCAAATTTTCTCCTCGTCCAAATGGCGCTTATAAAGAAGGGGTGGCTTTTCGCGAAATAGTTACAGGCGGCATGTTTTATACTGATCAGTTTTTTAAAAGTGTCCGGTTGGTCAGTCATAGAATACAGGTGCCTGAGCTTAGGACATGAATGAAGTGACCAAAAAGAAGATGCAATACATGAATTTTTGACAGCACAGGCGACCGTGTTGATTCTGCCTAGTGCGTCTAGGCAGAAATCACTGCTACTGTCCAACTGCAGAACCAAACAACACAATGCGGCGGACAGTGGACAACAAGTTCCTGTGAGGGAACTAAAAGTCCCGAGGCCTGGACCCACATTTTACACAGGCTTTCAAGCACATAAGATTACAGAATGCCAGGTTTTAATCATGCCAATCGCAAAATACAACGGAAAAGTAATCCATGTACGCAGCATGTGGATTTTGGTCCAATAATCTGTCAGATACCGGAATAAATCATACCTTTGAAGGAAATTCTATTTATTCTTGCGACTACCTCAATCAGACTATGCCTTAATGAGATGACATGTAGAAAACCATGTATTACACGGAAGTAACAGAAAATTGGATTTCACGTCTTTTAGGGCACTTCAGCAGAAATTTCTGCAGTCTGGGACGAACAGGGTACGACGTACACCCATGTTAATTGCAATAATTAAGGACGAGCAGACAACCTCTTTGGAGGGAAGTGAGGACATAGAAGAGTTTAATTTAGAAGAAACGCCAAACACGAAACCGAAAACTTAACAAGCGGGCGAAAGCTCACTGTGTGCTCACAAAAACAGGTTTGGGTTTACTTTCTTTAAATCTAAAATACGTCCCCCTTTCAGGTAAAAAAAACTTAAATAAGACGGAGTTCCTCATGAAAATAACGCATCAGAGGGGTTAGTTGCGCATTACTTCTGGGAATATAGAATATGTAAATGCATGGAAAAAACACATATAACGCATACTACCTAGAACGGCGTTTATTCGCGTATAATTTCCATAAGTGCGTGGAAATGCATTCAACTAAGAATGGGAGCGAAAATGAATTGCAGGATCGTTTTGCGAAGAGGGGCGGAAGCCCGCTTTCAGTAAAAAGCCAGCACGTTGGCGTGTACGCGTTGAAATAAGATTTTTTGTAGTCAGTAAGAAAACATCGTTGACACAACCGCTCTTACTAGAAAACCCATGCAAACATGTCGGAACTCATTTCGTGGGGTTTCGATGCGTACTGTAATAATGATGTTAAGGGGAAAATGGCCACCTCGCATTTCGCAGATAGTCATATGCGGCCTGGAGTTGCCGCGTGCCCCTAACACGGGCCCCGCAGCAGATGCGCTGGATCAGAGGGGGGGGGGTAAGCGGGGGTTCGGTAGGCGTCATCATGAACGGGCACGCCAAGCTGCAGGTTCACGCCACACCAATTGGGATATGTGTCACCTCCTCCCTATCTTTGTTGCCGTACAAAATCCTGGACAGTGTACGTTGCGGACAGGAGGGGGGTGTTGTGGTACGTCTAGGTGCGAGTTTTCGCTGCGCCAACCACCTGCGTTTTCTCCCGCATCCGATCTTATTGACTCCGTCTTAACACGGGATCCAGGTGGTGGTGGATGATGATGATGATGATGATGATGATGATGATGATGATGATGAGAGTGTGTGGCAGACGCATAGCAAGCCTGCTATCACTTTAAACTAACTCATGCTCAAGTCACCGTCCCTGCGCCCACCCTGTTGCGGAGTACACGGTAGATATCGTCGGTAACGACGGTCGAATTATCGGAGTTACCGCATTCGTGCGTAGATGTTAGGATGCAGAACGTGTATCGCATGTAATAGGGATGCCTGAGAGAAAACAGTCGGGTTGATTTTTATTTACCAAAACCAACGTAAAATCATAGGTGCAAGATAAAGCGACGAGGTGAAGGCGGACAGAAACTGGAAGAACAGACTTACTGCGGTGCTGGTAAGGTTTGTAGAACTAAATTCAAGGCTCCAAACGGCAAGAGTGGGGATGTCAGACACTGGAAGAAAACGATCGGAGAGAGAGACTGTTTTAGGACCGAGGCGGGCAATTTTGGCCCGCGGAAGCCAGACAGAGGTTTCACGACCAAAAAGTGTCGACAGCTGAGACTCCGAAGGTGGTATAAGGTCACACTGCCATATTACGAGGACCTAAAATAGAGAAACAAGTAGGTGTAAGTTGAAATCTCCCGATCAAGGTCGTTTACACATAGCATTAAAGACCAATTCAAAATACATACAAGAACTCGGATGCAAACACACTTACGAAACGCTAGTTGGGTTTTCTGAATCTTAACTTGCCTCAATAGAACCTATAGTTAGCGCTCTGAATAAACACTATAATGGCAGCGGTGATAACAGTTAATCAGAACGACTGGAAAACAGTGAAAAACATACTTTGACAAGGTACTTTGAGCGGGAAAATTGTGGAGCAAATGATGACAAGTGCTCATAGTACAACCGGCAGAAAGGTTCGCGGACCACGACCGATAGAGTAAACCCTCGAAGTAGTTGTTCTAAAGATAGAAGACGGTTGAAAGCGCGAAAATGTAATTTACACACACAGCTTAAAATATCAAAACTACAATTACGGTTACACAAACGGTAAAAAAAACCTCGTAAGAACTCACTTTGGCATCGAGGGGGAAGTTCTGAAGATGGATATGCACATGCATCAATGGACACAACCGGGTTGATCAAAAGACCACCGGGTGGCAGATTCCAATGTGAATGGCGCTTTTGTCGAAGTGAAATGCGATTTCGAATAATCTGCGTGAAAACATAGGAGAATGATTTCACTTAGACATTATACACAGTGAGTGACAAAATTTATGAAATATGCGAAGATTCACGAAAAATATCCAATAAATCGGAAGCCGACTCATTAGCCGGAGCACTAAAGAACGAGTGATCCCCGGACACGAGAAAAATAAACAATCTACATAACAGTTAAAAATAACAATTATTAAAAGAAAAGATAAAAAGATGAAAGCACGAAAATTTCTGTCAAATGAGTATCTAATGCTTGCCAAAGCAAGCAATTTAGTAGGTAAATCAGTACAAGCAAAGCCATTTTAAGAAATCCTTGTAGATAATCGACGGGTAAAAGCTCATCCAACGAATGGTGTGATCCATGGTAAGGTCCCTAGACAGGGGTTTTGAAGTTTAGCAAAGTTTTGCAAGGCGGTTCGCAAGAAGTTCGTTTAACATTTCTCGCTGTGCATTGTCCGGGATAAGCCTGACCACGGCGAAAATTATGCTCTTGATCAAATAAAAGACTTTCCCCAATACATTCCAGCCCCCCTCAAAATGCACTTTACTGGGGTATTCCACAGCTAGATTCTCGTGGTCTTCATCTTTTTTTGGAGAAGATTAAAATGCGTTGGCCGCTCACGCGCTTCTCCAAGTGATACTGGCAATTTATATTCTGCAAACTAACTCTGTTTGGCCCGTAATGTGAGACTGTTTTGTTACCTATGCGCAATCCTAGTCTCAAGTTTACGAACAGAAATACGTTACGGAGTGGTAATCTGAAAATGAAAACACTTCTTAGACGTCTAATGTGGTACCAGTTGTGTAAGAAGTATGTATATGCAGAAACTAACCAAGAAAAATGTACCTTAGTTGAAGTTTATATAACCGCTTTGATGGGTCCTTCCGCGATGGCTGATGACGGTTAATAAGGCCACAAATGGTCACTCCAGTCTCCCTTCTCTTTGTCGGTAACCCCTTATCCGTGTATACTACTAGTTGCAGTGCGAGTGTCTGCGGGGCATCAGATCAAGCACAAACATAAATGCTAACAATGGTAGAGGGACGCTCATATATAGCGTTACAGAACTCATTCGTCGCGTTGTGCCTAGGGGCCCAATCTCGAGCCCCGCCGGCAGCCGCTCGGCGGCTATTAGTATAGGGCGTTGGACTTCAAGCCCAGGGGTCGCAGGTTCGAGTTTCGGGGGTCGATGGAGAAATCAAAAAGTCTGTAGTACTGATCGGAGCACTTCAGGATTGTCATTAACCGTTCCTATACAACGACGCCGCCATTGACGAACTCCGTCAAGTGTAAACGAATAACAACCTGGACTTACCGCCCTCTCACCCAGAAACAATTCAAGTCTTACACAAACTCTCTGGTTGGAAAGCACCGGGATCCGACATGATATCGGCAGAAGTCTACAAACACGGCGACCCCCGCCGGTTGATAGATGAACTCGCAAACCTATTTCAGGTGTGGATCCCAAGACAAGGATGCGACGATCGTTCTCTATAAGCAGGAAGGGGACCACCAACTCTGTGATAGCTAATGAGGAATCTCGCTGCTCAACATCGCCGGAAAGACTGAGTTCGCATCCTTCTCAACCGTCTCAACACAAATCTCGAACAAAGGCTTCTGCTGGAAAATCAGTGTGGATTCCAACGCTACCGCGGAACCACCGACATGATCTCCGTCGCCCGCCAGCTGCAGGAGAATTGTCAGGAGATTCGGACCCACCTCTACGCTCCCTTTGTGGACTTGACGAAAGCCTTCGACACGGTGAATGGCGATGGACTGTGAAAATTATGCAAAAGTTCGACTGTTCTGAACGAATCAGGCACATTGTGTGTCGGCTCCCGGAGGGGATCATGGCATCTTGACGACTTTACTGTATGACGGAGAGACCTGGACAGCCTACGAGAAGCAAGCGCGGAAACTCAATCGCTTCTACCTTAGTTGTCTCCGTCGGATACTATGGCTGAGGTGGCAGGACGGGACCCCGGACATATAAGTTCTGGAACGGACTGGAATCCTCCGCATCACGCCATGATGAGGCAGCTGCAACTACGCTAGAGCGGCCATTTCGTGAGGATGGACGGCGAGCGCCTACCAAAACAACTCTTCTATGGAGATGACGTTACGGGGTGCTCGTCGCCAAGGTGGTCAAAAGTGTCGCGACATGGACCGTGAAGCAGCTACAGATCCAATCAGAGGCTTAGGAAGGCCAGGCACAGAACCAACCGGCCTAGAAAAGAGCAATGAAGACTGGAGAAGCCATCTATGAAGCCAACCGGATCGCCGCTATCAAAATCAGAAGGGAAGCTTGCAAGTTTCAGGGGTTCCTGATCTGCAACGCCAACCCCTAACCCCTCCTAAAATGCCCACGCTGTCAACGAATATTCCGCGCGCGGACCGGCCTCGTCGAACGTCCCCGGACTTAATGCCCCAGTCCGACAACTCCATCTGCTTCGTCTTCTACTGTTCCTGCTTCAGCCCCCACGGCATTCACTACAACTACCGCCTTCCACCGAGGCTCAAAATCCTCGTACTGCATCGCCATCGGTCGCCGCTACGTCCATCATCCCTCCCACAACCTCCGAGGCGACGAGGGCGACCACCACAGCCCCCACTCCCAACACCGAAAAAAAACTCTCCCGACCAGCGTACCCACCACTGGCAGCATCACGACAACCGGTCCAATATCTCCTTACTTCTCCTGCCCACAATGTCAATGCACGTTCGCCGCGTTTGAATGTACCATGGTGCGCTGAATGTCGCGACCTGGAAGGTTGCCAACTTACGGGATAACTCGGTCCTCGCAGCCAGCCTAGTTTGTGCTTTTGTGGGTTGAGCGGCGGACAGACGGACTGAGAGTTAGGCCTCTATGGCCTCTATGGCGCCGCCACCTTTTTCAAATGCAGAATGCTTCTAATTTGCAAATGTAGGCTGGAATTAACGTTACCTTGTGTCCAGACAAGTTTCTGTGCTGTCCTAAACTAAGTTTGAGCATTCATGGCCGTTTTCTATGAGAGGATAGTAATTTAAACTCACCAGTTTTATCAGACGGAACTTGCTGAACTTGAAAATTTGTTTTTTCTCCATGTAAATCAGGCGGAGCAGGGTGTTGGCAAGGATATTTTTATAATCTAGACATTGTGTCGATCTTGAGAAGTCGAATTTACAAATCTGCGTGATTTAATGTCCTAAAACTCAGTAATAACGCCTACAGGTAATTCTTTGTTGAAACGCTCCGCCATTTTCTTGTCCCTTTCCAATAATCAGTAACTTACCACGAAAAAGGCCCTTCAATAAGTGGCCATGCTAAATTTTTAAACACATGGCATGATATTTTTTGCGTGGTTTACTTTCCACTAGTGCGTAATTTAACAACGGGGTGGGTAGACAGCAGTTTTAGTAATATCTTGCTATCTACGTAACAACTCCATTTTGACTTTATAATCGTCAAATGCAGCCTTTAAGTATGCAAATATAGCGAAAATGGCCTCGGTACAAAGAGTAAAGTGGGTTCTTCCGCTTGCAACAGTAAAATTATCGCTACTTTTCAGGGGAGCTTTACTAAATGACCTAAGGTGTATTCACTGTTGACTTTCGTTGTGTACGCTCAATTTTCTCGGCGATGAGATTTCACGTTTGGGTGATTACAAATGTGACCCAAACGGCCGTCTGCCTTAGAAATAAGGCCCAAAAACCCATTACTTCGACAAATCTTTTTAAGAAATATCTTATTTTGATAGTTTTGACAAGCATGACGCATGCTAGTTGACGCATAAATTCATGAGATCAAAAATCTGAAGTTTCGAAACTAGAGTATGTACCAGAAAGCACATGGGGGACGCTGAGGAACGCACTGGTGGGACAAACAGCCCGCAGATGTGTCACGTATCGCAAAATATTGGCGAAACAAGGGTATGACCTCTTAGTTATTACCTCTATTCTCAGTATGGTAAACCATGCCAAGATACCAAATACACACCCAAAAAGTCAATAGTGTAGCTAAAAAGCGAACCCACCTCCAGTGTGGTCATAATAATTGATCGCAGGGAAGAAAAGTAGGTGCTCCAGATAAAGCGAATCCGCTCGCGCATTTGAATGATTCTACTGTCAGGAATATCACGAAGAATGTCAGGCAGGGTAGAAAGAATCCTTTCGTCACCCATGATGACGGCTTCTTGCCAATCGATCACTTCCGAAAACGGTAACTGCCAGTCGTTCGCCAGTATTACCGGAATACATTCGGCTTTAAGGACCTCCAAAAACCTGCAATTTAAAACAGCCGTAGTAGCGTTTTCTCTAGGACAACAGCAGGTTATAAAGGGCGCCCAGCGAAGTGTATGCACACCTCAGCGTCGCATGAAAGACAGGAACGAAAGTTCTGATCAACCATTGCGACCGATATCACCACTAATCGGTTTGACCTCCGTACAGGACAGAGATTAAAGTTAGCAGCTGAGGTCCTTGTTGAGTAAAACAAACGAAATACTGCGTGAAACTGGCGTGTAAAGTCTTTGGAATGCGTTGATCGATCTGGCAGAAATAATACTTATCCGGGAAACCATGTGTCCAGGGTGAGCAGCAGTAATTTTATGTACGTCTAATTGTGTTGACAATGATAGCAAGGCGAGCCCTCCGTTACTGTGGTACTTATCTCATAATCAGTAGTGATCTGACAAATTACGACCGCCGTCGACACAAACTGCTTTTGTTCTAGATTTTAAAATGTTTTCAACAAAAATGCGCAGACTGCGGGGAGCAGTACAGAGTACGCTTATTTTGGAGAAGACTTCACTGCTTCTCCATATTTCTACTCTAATGGGTGAATGGGCAAAAATCAAATCGATGATATCCACGTTGGTGATCGTTGACCTAGCTTTTAAAATGTTTTCGACAAAGAAGCATACAACAGGGAACGGATCGCAGCAAAGAAGCGCAGCGCGCTTAGTTTTGAAAAGGCATCACAGCATCTCCATACCGCACCTCCAGTTGTGCGACAAGCCTGAAGTACCCCTGGGTTTTGGTACCTGATGACGGAAGCCTGAACGATGCTTGTATTTTAGGTACGACTTCTCAGACGTAACTGATTGACACTTGACCGGAGTTGAGTGGCTCAGTGGGTTGACGCGTGGAGGGGGGTTGGAATAGCATATCATTCGTGAGGAAGTAATTGGGACTGCCTCCTTTACCGTCCTGTGTTTAACTCGTCCAGGGCTAATCGAGTAGCCAGTTGCATCAAGTAGACGCCGTACACTCCCATGATCTCGATATCCCGCTCATTGCAACTCCCGAAAGGAGTGATTTTTCGTCCAATGTGAAATCAAAGTAAAAACTACCAGCCTCATTATCCTGACACTGCAGCAGAAGTATTCGCAATGGCGATTGGAATGCCATTTTATATACCCGGCCATCCCAGGGATAGTTTAATGCGCGATCGAGGGCGAGGAGACATTTGTCTGCGTGAATAAAAGCATGCCATTTCTGTCTTCAAACGGCGCAGCGTCTAACTGACTCCTCCGAATCTACGGACCAGATTAGCTGCGCTGTGCAAATGTGAGGCCGCTTAGGCCCGTGGTTGTGCTATGGGAGGATTCTTATTATCCGCCGATGAGGGAGCTCGTTTGGCAGAATCCTGGAGCAAATTTGGCGAACCTGTTCATGGTTGGGACGTGCACATATAGCGTTGGTTTGTCGCCTCGCCCTTCTTATTGGTCATCTCCGGGTGTCAAAACCTAATCGTATTGCCTTTCTGATTGGTGAGGGGCGCGCCGACGGCTCAGTGGGTTGAGCACAAGCTGCAAAATTATGCATATTAGCAATTTTACTTTGCCTTTTAGTTAACATATTCTCTTGAAAAGACCCGTCATTCACCTATAAACTGCTAGAAGACCGCGGTAAATTGCGTGCCAAACAACACATAAAAACTAAACCAGGTTGGCAGTTTCGGTAGAATTGACAACAGAATTTTTCAAAGCAAACGGGCGCGTTGTATTCAAGACCAAACACTTGTTATTCCCAAGGACTACGATATTAAAGTTATGAAACCCAGACAGGCTGCATGACGCCTTCATTATTCTTAACCTGAGCATAACGCGATAAGTATAACGCAAGTCTGTCCACAAGTGATGGGTGCACAGAGGACCTTCAAGCAAAACAAAAATTCGTGAGACAGACCTGTACGTTGCTAGCCGCCGACCGCGAGGAACGAGACAAAAGGTGGAATTCTTCAACAATTCCACGAAAGAGACCCTGGAACGAAAGGAAAAAAGCCGAAATACTAAATTATGTTTTCGGGAACTTGATCATTGAAAAGCCTGTCTAGTACTTTATTTCATTTCTGCATTCTTCAACCCTCTATGTTTGCGCTGACAAAGTTTCCCTTTTTTGACGCCATAGGCGAAGAATTGTTTACTTAAGAGGCCGGACATGGGAATAGGACTCCTCCGGAACACCGGCGGCATTGTGACAAGTTCCAGAAAGACTGGAGCTATGCCTAAGGTTTGGGCTGGGGTCAGTGTTAGGACACAGGAATAGGTACTCCTCCTGGAATTTAGGCCAAAACAACCTGCAGTACGGGGGGCGGAGTTCTGTTCTCTTTTCTTGCCATTTATGACAGAACTGACAGTGGAGATGCAGGATCTAGATTAAATAAGGAGAACAACAGGCGGTCAGCCGCAACAGGCAGTAGGCGAAACACTTGGCAGGCAAAGTGTAGATGATATTTCCCAATATCTTAAAAAGTTGCCACTTTTCTCATGAGTAATCCTCGAGATCAGAAAGGCATTTTGTGCAATTTGGTTGACCGCATGCAGAGACCGGCGTAGTCACCTCCAGACTTGCGGCACTGGCCATTGATTAGCTAATGTCCCTTTCACTGCCCCTTGTTCTGTTGCTGCTATAGTCCCTGACTACGGACTTCTGTACGAGTCCGAAAGCTCAGAAGGATGTGTAGTTTTGTCCCTCGGCTAGTCTCCTTCATCCTAACCCTTACTTGCACATGAAACTCGAACGTTCGCCTCAATACGCGAGGAATAATCATACATACATTTTCCCACTTTGCTAGAAACCTTTGGGGATTAACCCCTTACATGCAGCAGCAGTGGAAACAACTGAGAGTCCCATTAAATGAAGTGGCGCTTTAAAGTGGCGGAGAGGATGGGGAGGAATTTACGTGCTATAGTAGGCGTTGTCGTTGGCGCATCGAGGGTCAGCATAAGCGCTCCAGTTGGAATTGTGTCTGCAAGTTGTGGCGATGATTATGTCCCGATTATTGTGCAGGTGATAGAGGGCATTGCGAGTTTCCGAACCCACTCCGGTCAAGTAACGCTTCCCCTGGTGAGAAAGCAAAGCAGAGGGAAGGTGGCAGTTTTAAAGAGTTGAACGCGATTATACCAGCTGGACTATTAAGTGCAAGAGCAAGGTGCTTCAGGACAGCCTGCTTTAACATCGCCGAATGTTAAATGTCATTTGAGAAAGAGAAACAGCGCACCGGAACAAAGTTATTGTGTTGCTGACGTTTTGGAGAGCTTCGTCGACTCACCATAGTCAATGCGTTTAAGGCGAATTTCTTCCGACAACAGGCTGCATGGAATCCCATCTGAAAACCTTTCCGTATAGATAGTCTGGACTTGCTTGGTGAAACAAGGTGTACTCGAGCTCTCTAGGGCTTTGCTTCTCGCAGTAGGCGATAAGCTGGATAAAATGCTAGTAAGCTACGAAATTATCCACTTCAGTTCACAACTACTGCTGGCGGTAGGAGTAGTATAGGGTTTGTGAGTGATACCGCCCATCTCGGTAAGGATTACGAACGAGCGCAGGCAACCAACACCACTAACACTGACCATCGAATGGGTTTTGCTCTATCAAATTGTAAGATAAGTGTGTGACAGTGATTCAAGTCCACGCCATGCCTAACGATCGCCAATAGATAGTCTGCATCGCTCTGCCGTCGAATTCAGCAAGCGACTGGATGGTTGTGAGGATTGGAATGCCTACTCCAGTCTCTGAAAGCCATCCTCATGCTCGGCATCTGCGTCTGTGTCTGCAACGTCCCAGCCAATAAATGCTGGATGTGTGTAAAGTCGAGGTGATTAGAAGCAGCTTTATGAGTCGCCGGGCTAAATTATGCATCCACTTTGCGGGCATGTGGAGTAGGCTGAGTAGGGGATTGCACGGGTGGGAATCGCCAAGCCGGCTAAAAGACAATCGAAATTGTGCAACAACTGGAAAATTCGTATAATCGCTGTTTCTCTGTGTACGTGGGTCGAACAGTGTGGCAGGAAAATATGGACGTTACCGTTAAGAAAATGAAGGCCTATCGTTGGGCATTGACATTGTTGACATCTTACCCTATATAAGGACCAACTGGAAAATATTTGCTGATGTTAGTGTCACGCATCGTGCACAGACTGAACACTGTATTCTGTAAACTGCCAGTAAGTGGTCGTATCAACGTAAGCCTTATTTATCCCCCAAATAATCCGTAACTTGCTAACCGCCAACGCACGATATATGCAACTGGTGGTCGCGACCATGTTGCTAGATGTCCTCTGCAAACAAAGGACACATTTAGAAGCTTAATTAGTAGCTTAATTACTAGTTTATTACTAGCGGTTATGTGCCTAAAGGGGTATCAATGGACCATAGTTATCAACCCAAATGCCAAAGTCTCCGGTCTTGCCCTGGCGTAGTAGTCAGCAAACCTGTTAAATTGCTGCCAACACCAGCACGCTGCACCGCTGTCTTGGATGCGGGCAATAATTAGGTTTCTGCCGGCCGGTAAAAAGTACGCAGTTAATGAAGCCGGAGCGGCAAAGACAACCCAAATGCAAGTTATTTTCCCTATGGAGCCGTTCAACTTTTGTCGTCATATTGTCAGTCACTCTCCATGCTGTAAAAGTATGCCTAGGCCACAGCCGCATATTAAAACGGCATCACTGACGATGACCTTATGCTGAACCCGATAAAAACCCCAATGGCGTGTGCAACAGGAAACTTAAACCTGACGGTAACGGCAACATTTTCCGTGACTACCAGCCCTTACCCCTAACCTTAGCACTAAAACCGAACATAAACCCGTGACCCTAACCCTAGATCCTGTCCTTGCCCCTAGACCAATCACCAATCCAAATGGCAAACCCTACTCACAGTCCTAAAACTAAAACCATGCCTCAACCTGGACCTTACGTCATAACCCTGAAACCTAACACTAAGACTTAACTCTAAGCATAACCCTGACAGTCCGCAAACGAAACGGCCCTCAAACACATAAAAAGCACAAGACATTACCGAGAAAGACAATGGTGGCAAACCCATCTGAGGTCGTCAGCCAGTCACATCCCAACTGCGGGCGAAACGGAAGACACGCAACCCATCCTGAGGTAGGGACAGATCGACGAACTAGAATTCCCTGCAACAACTTGGTACGGATCAAGAGGAAAAGATGTCTGTCAGAAGCCGCAAAGTGGCAAACTGCAGTATCCTTTTAGTGGCGAATGACGAGGCAAGATGCTCAAAGGCGAATAAGACTCTTTATTTATAAGGGCATACGCTGGCTGTGGAAAGTCGAGTTTTGCCAATCACTAACGGCTCTAGTGCGACCAGCCGCAGACTTGGTGAATTTTTCACAGTTTTACCATTTTCAAGTACTCCCTGGGATCAAAATGACGTAATGGGCAGCTAGTTGAGCTCCTTGGCATTGTGAAATGATAGAAGTTGCGCCTTAAAGTTCGACTTATGCGTCTATATACGCATTGCATTCTGGTTACCATGATTTTTTGGACTGGGGGGTTGGCATAAAAACATTCTATGAGGGAGGTTATACGTGAAAACACAAGAAGACGTTTCGTGCCGTGGGATCCAAAAGACGAATGTTGCGGTGCGAACCGAAAGTAACGACAAAAGACAAACCCAGTAGGAGATAAGACTCCTCGAGTAAACTACTGGCTTACCTTAAAGCTGGTAAGCAAACTCCTGCGAATGAAGCCTGACGTGTTGGTGACAAAATTTTCCCACTGTAGCTCTTGCGGAAATTGCGGCGATACAAGGGGAAATGATATGTCGAAATTTCGTCGGATAAGAGAGACAGAGGCAGATGCCTTTGCCAAAATGGCATCGCCTACATTCAGACGTAGGTCCTCCTCAT
>CACRXP010001017.1:141176-157101 GCA_902702965.1 Spirometra erinaceieuropaei
AAAAAACGATACTACTAAGGGGAAAGAGGATGCAAACAAGTCTAGCGCTTCGTTTAATTGTCCTTCGAATTCCGTCTGGTTACTCAGCAATAGGATCGATCAAGAAATCCAAACAAGTATCCACAGTAGCCGTCAATTAACAGGTTTGAGCGACACAAGGCTTGCACAAATAATTACGATATCAAATTCAGTGGAACGATATAAGACAGTAGATCTGCCAGCCGACTCGTCGTCGTCTGAGAAGTGGAAAGTTCTAGCATACACTTACGGTCTTTAACGCAAAGGAGGAAGAAGCAGACGATCAAATAATTAAATCCAGTAAGTCAACCGCACACCGTCGGTGTGAAACAAATTCGTAAGCTACTTCTGACAACCTGCTGGAAGATTGCCTTAGAACCTAAACAGATTACGGTCGTTGGCAGACCACAGGCATCCTAAGAAACCTTGCCATTTCAGTCTTATAAACAGATTCTGGTGTTTCCTTCTACTGGCCTCTGCTGTCGTCACAAAATGACAATCCAAGTAACAGAATACAGGGATTTTACCACATGAGTTATAAGGGACATGTATGCAAACGAGCCGCTGGGCTAGGTATGACGGCTTGGAAGTCTCATTTGCTTCAACTGAGTAGCTGAATTCACACGACTTTGGTAAAGGATGAGACCTGCATTTCTGAAACATCTCGTATGCCACCGCCTGGCCGCCTATCCTTTCTCTATAAAAGCTAACAATAATAATTTGGACATCGAAGCAGACACGGATGAGGCCCAAGCCAGTGGGATGGTTGATAATGTGTGCTAAGCTGCATGCTAGATAAGTGGAAATTGACAGTAAAAGTGAAATCGAGCAAGTTTATTAGGGCAACCCACCAGCAGGTTAGTCTTTGACCAAGAAAAGGCGCCACTCGAAGACAATGGTTGTCAACTAGATGACCGGTTAAAACGCCTTCATGCCAAGTAGCCAAATGAACAGGGTAAGGACATCACTCTGGAATCTACGCTTTTTGCAGAGATATGCCTGCCCTCTAAGGTGTCCATGGATCTGTTGCATTTAATTGCCACAAAGATCGGCGTGCATATACAGTCATACAGAAAGTCCTCCTGTGCGGTCGTGATTACTTGATATGGAGGGGGACAAGCGGAGAGTAGAAACATTTGATTATTGTTGTCCAAAAAAAACTACGCAAGGTATAAGATATGAAGCAAAAATACTACTTTATCTACATAGACCTATTTATTATGGATGAGTAAGATACGTAGTCGGTGTATGAGTCCGACTCTTCACACTTTGACTAAGGTCCCATCAACATCCAGTTGAAGGTTATTACGGTAAGCTGTCCAAGATTTTCTTTCGCCTTTATGATTTTTGATTCATGATTCAAAAGGGGACGGTAAGGAACGAAGATTTTCTACGTAATTCCACCGCGCCAGCTAGTGTCATCCGAGAAGCCGCACTGGCTTGACCTAGGCCCGCAAGCTTGAATGTCAGCTGTACAACTTTCTTTACTTGGAAAATGCACAACCAGTCGACGGCGTCGATGAGGCCATTTCCTCTTTATGAAAAATTAACCAGCCTCGAACGTCAGTCCTACCGTCGCGAAAGACGATGTCTACTGTGTGCAAAGGGACGGTGACCTGCGCGCGAATTAGTTTGTATTGATTGGAGACTTGCGCAACATCTGCCGCACTTTCTTCTCCCTCATCCCCCTGGACCGGGCGGCCAGAGAGAGAGTCCGGACGACCGAAGGCGGGATTATGCACAGTGGCTTACAGAGCTAAGTGGCCCGTCCACACGTGCCACACACGACTTGTACCCAGTTTTTCACAAAAAGGGGGAGGGCGGGAGGGTTCGGTGTGCAGAAGATCACATTAGGAGGGAGCCATTGCAGCCTGGCTCTTCGTTCTGGGATGGTCGAGTTATTCCGTCAGTTGGCTGCCTTCCAACCCACGTATTCCAGTGGACTATGATAATTTAAAAGCGCGTCAGACTGTTTATAGTGAAGAAGTGCGCTGAAGCGTCGTGCAGACGGAGTTTCAGAATCGACTTCACTCTCTCTTCCCTCTCCCAGGCACCAGTCCACTGTCCCAGCCAGTCAGCCATCTGACGCTAGGATTGGTCGCAAGTGGATGGTGCGACGTGAGCCTGGGCCCAGGCCTACCACCAGACCACCAATGTGTGGCATTTGATATGAAATTCACGGATCCTCCGCAGCCCAGTTAACGTGGGTCGTGCTTTGGTCTGACTTTCGTGTTGGTCCGGCACGTGTCCCGCGCGGCTCGTTAAAGGGGTCATTCGGCCTCCCGCCGACACATCGTAGACTGCTTGATTTCGCGTGTCCTTTAACGGGCATTCTTCAAGTGCAACAATTATCGCTATGCAGAAGAATGCTTTCATCCCCCACGAGAGAGCAGAAACTGGGTAAGTTGTGGAAGAGTTTTCGTCTTTATGGTGCAATAACTATCACAAGGGATCGAACTAACCTTGAAATCTCTGCAGCGCGAGCTATCAAAACAAGTATCCATTCTGCATCCACGTGAGGTTTGAGAAAAACGCAGATCGGCGTTGTTAGATGAACTGTAATTGGGGCCGGAGTCCTTGTGGAGATGGGACTCTGGAGGCCCTGAGATGTCATGGTTTGAGTTTATAAAAAGTTTGTTCAAAGGTACTGCGAGAACACAAATTAGGAGTATGACGGAAATCGTCTTAAAGACGGTGCGAAAACACGTGGTTCGTGTCATTTGAGGCACCTGGACGATCCCGCAAACGTAGATAGAGTATAATCACACGAAACTAAAATAAAAGAGAATTTTTGGCTCAGTGTGAGTGGTAGAATATTTTTAGAAAGCCCAGAAATACAAGCAGTGTCGTAGTTTTATTTTTCAGTGAATTTTAAAACAAAAAGTGATGCCGAATAGTTTTCGAGCTACAACTTTTTTAGGCGACAGCTAGAGGTATGGGAGAGTAAAATTGTGTGGAGTTCTATATGTTACCCTCAGTTCAATTCAAATGGTCAAAGAAAGATACGGAGGCAATTAAAGTCATAAGGGAAATAAAGGAGTGGCACTGGGTTTGCTGAGTTAGAGTCTGAAAGAATTCTCGGCTAATTAACTTAACAACGAGAACTTTATGTCTTGCAATATGTCTCCCGCTGGGAAGGACGGAGTTAAGTGGCAGAAATACATCTGCGGTAACGTCCGCAAGTTTTTTTTTAACAACGGTGTAGAACTGCGACTATCACAAGCAAATAGCCGAATAAGTCTCCCCTGCCTGGCTGAATGAGAAGGTGAGACCTTGACATTTCATACCGAAAATGTCACTTGGATGGAACTCATAAAGAAAAGATATGACAGAAACGGCATCCAGCGGGAATTATCTAAGATCATATAGAGCATTCAGACAGATATGCGTTTGTGCGCGAAGTGCGCATAAATGGACTTGCATGTTGGCAGTGTGATCGAACTCCCATATGCGTGATGCGCACTAGACATCGAGGGCTAAGGAATGTTATTTCGTGAGTCTGAGAAAGTAACTTTCATACTTGTGAACTGTGCTACGAGAATCATTGACCACAGGCCTTTTAGACTAAATAATTAGGGGTCAATATTGGAGTTCCCCGTTCTTGTTGCGGTTAACAGTGGGGTCACCCGAACGCCTATTATAGTAGTCCCGTTTTCGGACTCGTACAGAAGTCCTTCTTCGGAGGTAATGAAGGAACAAAAACCATTACGCAGTCTTATAGTCCGACAACACGGTGGGGGAGGAGGAAGGTGTATGTCTGTGGCCGAGCAGGAGTCACACTGTTTAACTCACTGTGGTCTTATAGTGCGGTAATCGTGCGCGTCCTTGGCTAGAAACGAGTTCACGCCACCAGATCATGTGGGCGAAACGTGTGATAGCAGGGATGTAGCGTCTAAGTAGTGGGTTTACTTAGAGCAGCACAATAACTATGGCCAGTCCCGTTTTGGAGGAAAAGGGGATGGACGCCAGCAGAAATCGTATTCTGTACAGAAACTGGATAATCAGAGTCCCGACGTGCGGCCGGATCTGGGTTCCCGCGCGTCTGTCCGTTAAGGTGATATGGGCGTAAAGGAACAAATATCATGTTGGGGTCAGCCAGCGCCAGCTTGGTGATTTGATTGGGTGGTTGCATTCCGTGGGCATCTGCGAATGGCTTTCCTGGATGCCGTACGTGCGCATGTCCCGACCGCTCAGAAGTCCGTCGGACGCAGCGTAGGCAGCGAAGCCGGACGGCATATGTGCGCTTGAGAAGTTGCTAGGATACATCTATTGAGACTGTTCATGAAATTAGCGTTGGAGATTAAGGCCTTCATCAGCTCTCATCCCGTCTTATTGCCAGCCCGCACCATCATCCGCCTGCCCGCGGAGTCAAATTCGTGTCCCTTCTCCGGAAACTGGATATTGGCCTAAAACCACGGACGGCCTTTCTTAACAGCCCGTTTTTGCTCATGTATTCGTGAGTTGACTCTTCCTGATGTATTTTCTGTGCAATGGCAAAGACTGTCGTGGCAATGAATCTGTATACTACGCCTGATTGCTCACCTGTGTCCAGCCGGCCCTTTAAACGCATGGGCCAGGTAGACAACGTAGCTGCCAGATTGACGATACCCACGCCAAGGTCTGTGGCGATCGATTCTCTTGCTCCCGATGAATTCCTTATATACGATGGAGGATGACACGGCACTGTCAGTTCACTCTTGTCTTTCGTGGCAGTGACCGAATCAGTTGTTTGAGTAATCGTTCCCGGTTAACTGGTTGCACAGATGCGGTAGTTCCTGTATTTCTCCTTCCGGTTCGCTACAGTGCGTTCATACCCCTTAAAAGGGCGTCCTAACAGCCGTATCTGTAAATAACTGAGTAGTTGCTATGAAAGCTGAGTTTCTGAGTTGTTTTAGTTGCCTTTGGATACTTCGAACTTTCAAGTGCATGACCAGGTCTGAACATGACCAGAACGTCAGCAATGTGCAACTGTGCGGACTCTCTTCCAGTCTTGTGAATTCAATTTTGGGAAGTGCTGTTAAGCGGTCTCAGAAGGCCTGAAAGCCTGCCCTCTGAATTATAGCGAACGTGCTGTCTGCGTCTCGGTGCAAAAACGAGGGTTCGCATTGGTTGAGCACGACCCTTCCGGGCTTTTTGGACACATTTTAGAACTGGACTAGTGATTGGAAAACCCGTCGACGCTTGTTTCAGTTGTCAGCATGGCCGTTCGTAAAGGTGGAAAAGTACATTAGCATAATGCAATGCTTAAACGTCTTTGAAGATGAGTTCTCATAGGAGTCCGAAAGTTCGGGATAATGCATCTGCCGTGCCGGCAGTCGCGTGCTCCTCCCCCTCTGTTGAGTTTTAAACTTTATCTACGCACACACGAGAAACATGCCAGGACAAGCATGGGTGAAAATTAAAATGGTCAACGCATGCCCCTTTAAGTAGTTGGAACAATGTCATTCATAAAAGTTAGGAGATTAACTTGACCCGCTAAAATTAGCGATAAAAACCACCCAGATGAATGGAGTCTGTCGTCAACAAGCTGAGATGGCAAAACTTCAGTGTAAGCGCTTTGGGATAAAACCAACTTCCCGCAAACGAAAAGTAAGATAGTTTCAATGTATTAGAACATGGCAGGGGTACATCGAAATCGGTAAAGACCCAGCTTTTTAAACGGAATTATTATGCAGATAACCTATAACGTAGGAACGTTCGAGTTCCCATGCGCTTGTTTGGCACGGCTCTTCCCCATTAAGAGTTAATCAAGAATCACCCTTGTGCTGTACTTATTTAAAATGCTGCCAATGTGTGCCGATGTTTATCTGCAAGCAGGTGGTGGACCAACCACCTGGAGAAAACTACGAGGAGGAACGGAAGTCTCGGTGTCAAGACGACGGGTTCGTCAACTTGTTTTTCTAAGTTAAAATTTGCTATCCTTTGCATATAGAGGTAGTAAGATAAGAGCAGTGCAATGCTGGTTTTTCGAAACCGCGAGGGAGGCCGTAGATACCTAGAGGAGTGGTGAATTTCTGTAAGTATTTTGGAAGGACAAAAACCTAAGTTTGGCAGAAGTGTGCCTAGCAGGAATCTAAGGACAAGAGGCTGGCAGCAGGCAGCTCGCAACGACTTACGTCGCCACAAGAAGTGTGAACGGGGCAGTACCGTAATTGGCGGGCCAAAGCATGGCAAAAGGAATCCGAATTGCTGTTGCACACACTGTTCACCCATATTCGAAAACAGATACGCAACAACTCAAAGGGTTTACCAAAGTATGAACGAAGGTGGTGTATCAGACACAGATGTGAGCAGAGTGTATTAGGTCAATATAACAAGACATCGATGTTATCGCGAAACATGTGATCATCCTTATCTCGAGACAACGTACGTAGCGGGCTGCAGGAGGGCAAAACTGCAAAAAGGAGTTTTTACATAAATTCTGGCACTTATTCAGCCAGCTAACTAGTCTGGAAGTGGCCGAAGAAATAAGATACTAAAGTTATTGCAGGGGGCTAACTCCGCCCGAGAAACCGTGCACGCACGAACACTTTCACACCGTCTTCGGCGCACATATTTTAGCGTAGTATAACTTCCGACATATATAGAACATCGGCTTCTTAATCAGTATGCCGGACATTTTCTGCCCTTTTGGAAACACTCATACACATGTTGGAACCAAAGTAAAACACTGAAGACGCTCAATGCCGACCTTCTGAATATACAATAGATACGGAAATCGTGAGCCACTCAGATTACGCAAATTAACGACTTACAACTTATAAGTCAATAATAAAATCGACGGACTCCGGAATAAGGGACAGTTTTAGCCAGCAGTCTAAGCGTACGGCACTTATAGGCTGCACGCTCGATAAATTCTTTAAGAACAGTCAATATATATTCCATAAGCATTTTCTATCTTGTTTAGGCTGTGAAAAACCCGACGGCTTCTGTGGGATTTGAAACCCTGACAGCAAGAGGTGGCTTTAGCACAGCTAACACTCTAACCTCCCAAATTACGAAGCTCTAACTGAATTCGGTAGTTAAATCAAATCTTGGTCAAGTCACCCGCCCAGCCTACCGCCCAAACAGGATTTTCTTGGTAATTCACGTATGATTCGTCAGATTTCCGTCAGGCTCGCTTACTTAATAGGTGTTTAGGGGATTTCAAATAATTCCTCTTGGATAAAAATAAATCTTTAAAAATCTGTCAAAAAACTGATATGCGCTCATTTGGGATGGGACGAGGTTCTGTGAGAGTTTAAGCCGTATGTGTGTAGTTGATCGCCCACAGAGCCCGGTACAATTGAAAGCTGCCTCTTACAGCCCTTACCTAGCCGCCAGCTCTTACACGTCTCCCACAGATTTTTGTTTTATTTAGCATTAAATCCCCAGTCACCGGCTTGAGGGACAGACTAGACCCCACGTGTCCACAAATCCGGTTGTTTTGACCTAACCCATCCTCTCACTATTTCAATAATACAAAGTCCTACGGTGGCGACGACACGCAACCTCGTAGACGGCCCACGTGCCTTATTTCCATTAACATTCATGACTCGCAATGGAATTTGGCAACTGCCTGAGATAACAAAGTATCTGAGCTTGGGTGAGCACTGGTTACTCCTTGCGCGGAGAAGGATCTAGAAATATGTCCTAAACAATTGTTGAAAGTTATTATGTCCGCAAGCTATTCTTGGCATGTAGATGTAACATACATTATTGACGCGTAATATGTGACCAAATCATCCGTTCCAACGTCCACCATCCAAGAGCTGCCAGAGTGACGCGTCTAGTTCTGGTATTCCGGAACGTTCGCCCTTCTTTAGACAACGGGCTGAGCCACAGACCGGAGAGTAGGGCGACGCTTACCGTTTGAGGACTACCGCACTACGAGCCGGAAGTCAGCGTTCTCAGTAAAACCCGATTTTTCCAACAGGGACAACTGAAGAAGATGGGCGTCAGCTGACGTTTCTTCTAGAGCAGACGCCCGAGGTCGAAGTGACGCGATACCTGAGCCGCCTTTGCCATCAAGAACGGCGTCGTGAACGGAACGCCCCATCTCCCAAAGGACAGTACATACCGCCTCGTCACTCTGCGCCTACCCCTGCGGGATGCATATTTACCACCATCATCTGCGCCTACGTTCAACATCCCTTCCCAAATGACTAGTCCCAAGTCTATTTTGGCAAAGACCTGCACGCAACCTTAACGACTCTGCCGAAGGCAGACAGAAAGACCGACAGACAGACCTTCGAGCTTTTTGTTGACTGATTACGCATAGGGAGACACCAGATTATATCTTACTTCAAGGTGCTCCTTTTTCGCACTTTTCTATCTCCTTAGATGAGACTTTCTGTGTTCGCAATCAAACAAATGCACCTTCGAACACTTGTGGCAGTTAAAAGGGCTCAATAACAACGGTGTACCGGGTGAACTTATTCTGTCACGTACTGGTAGAATGAAAACCTTGTCATCTGAATCTAGATGTAGGGAATGGAGCTTCAGCAACATTATTAACTACGGCGGACAATATTTCTTTGATCTTTCTTCGTTTTTACTGCATAGGAATCCCATATGCCTTTATAGGAGGCCTCGTTGCCGTTATCCGACTATTACTGTTGCTTGAGTCTTTATTTACCGGGTCACTGACTTCATCTTAAGGGGCTCCTTAGATGGCACTGTTTTTAACAGTCTGCACTCAACGTTTTGATCTTATAGCCGTTGTACTTAATCAAATTCGCGCTAGTTATGCCGTCTCACGTTTTGCACTTCGTTTCCAGTAACACAAATGGCGAAAACAAGGCAGCTACAATAACCTTCGATCCTTTAAAAGGCATTTGACATTGTTCCCCAAAAAATAGTGCCTATAAAGCTGATAAGTCATGAAACTTGGTCATTTCTTCACAATTTTCGCAAACCCTGCCTAAGGAAACCGGCAGCAAAAAGTACACATTTAAAACGTGGTCTAAGAAAAATCTCCTATCACTCGTGGAGTACTTTAGGGCATTATCAAAGGTCCCTTTTCATTACTCATATACTGCAAATAGGCCATCTCTTAAAATGTTAGCAAAATTTTGAAATAGATTTTTGGCTTGAAACTATTTCGATGGTATGGATTTTTTCTCGTGACTTTGGACGCGCTCATGAGCTCAACTATAATTTATGGAAAGTGTGAACAAAACATTCTCTTCTGTACTTATTTGGTGGCGAATTATGTCCTCTTAAATGTTTCTGCCTGGACAGGTAGTATCCTGTGTTTTTTTTAAGTGCTTTTTATATTTCCAAATAATTTTTAACCCGACTTGTCGCTACACTTGCATTCGATGTTTTCAAACTAAATGTGGTACATATTGCTTTAAAGAAATTTTGCATCGCTATGTTGTCAGAAAGATACCAATAATTGTATTTAATGCCAGTTTAAAGGCATTGTCAAAGAATAATGAAACACAAAACGGGCTAACAGCAAAAAACTCCTGGATTAAATATAGGGCATGGTGCTTTTGGATAGTTTGGATGATTCAGGAGAAAAAATGCTCTCCGTGAGATGAAGTCGGTCCAGGAAGGGAACGGCTAACACTGCATCGGATATCTTTAGTCTCTACTCCTTCTCATGAAAGTGGGAGTGGACCAAACAGGAGCATAAATGAACAGTTGTCCACTGTCGGCTGAAGAAATTGTCCCTTGTATTGCGGACGGTAGAGCCAGCACCATTTTTTACGGGATAGTTTCGGGCAGGGGAATCAGAGACCACGAAATCATTCACTGTGGTAGATAAATTCGGTAGATTCAACACCTAAAAGTTGGGGGTTTTTCTCAACTCAAAATACGGGTGACCGCCCTCTCAAACAAAGAGTAATTTTGATGAACTTTCACACTTCTGGGTAACTTGTTCAAAATTCTAACCGAGTTCACAGAAAAGAACTGACAATGTTAAACGTTACATTCCAGAGGGAGGAACAAGAAGACCTAGCAGTGGCTGTTATGTCGGGGGTGGTAAAGAGGTTTTAAAGTAGTAAGCGGATTAAAAGTACGATTGTTTAAAAGCTTTTTTAAAGCTTTTTTCTCCTGTAAAATTAATCCAATCAATTTTAAGTTGTTGTATGGAGTTTTTTTCACCCCTCACTTATCATGTTTCTCAATGGACTACTAATTCAGAAACTATGAATTGCATTTTTTAAAGATTCTGCCTGTCTCGTCTAAAACTCACATGTAAATTTATTTTAACTTGCTTTGATGGAACCTGACGGGTCTTTAATAAAAAATTATCTATCTTTATCTATCTAGCTTAAACAGTAAAAAATCGTCCCCTTTGCTGTCGACAAAACCACAAAGGGTCAAGGTTCGTAAGCTTGCAACGCTCCTGCTAGGTCAAATATTGCCGGTCCGAGGTTAAAACGCTCGGAAAGATTCTACTTTCTTCCGCTCAGCAGTACGCATGAGGCCAAATAAAAAGTAGCTGTATTCCAGGCCAGGTCTAACGCACATTTTATAAAGGTGCATTTGAAAGCAAATTGCCTAATGCATTTGGTCTCCGTTGAATTTTTGTTAGTCGTCATTATACTACTCCAGTTGCCCGGACCATACGATATGCCGTCACCTTCATTTCTTATCCACCCAGTAGATAGGTTCCCTTCTGAGTACCCTTTCCTTCATAATTTAATCCAGCGAGTGGCTAAGTTTCGTACTTTAAGGGTACAGTTGAGATCAACTTGCCCTAATGCACTTGGTTATGCTGGACTCCAGTTTTTCGGATTCCTACCCCTATTGTTGCTTGAACTGTTCTGTATTCACTCATCCTCCTCTACTCCAGCAGGCGCCTAGGTTACCATCGACATTAATTACCTTTTTTTCTAGTCCAGTGAGTGAGTAGGCTCGGTGCTTTCACTTTGACGTTTCGATCAGGCGTCCCGTGTACTTGCATTTTATGGTTCCGTCCCGCAAACCTCTCCGCTTCCCTTTCCTGTGGTCGCTTTCTAATCGCGCATGGATCTGTGCTTGGACGGCGGCGGCCAGTACCATTTCGCAATGTTCTCCCACCATCGGCTTCCGATAAGATATCACTGTATGTCATGCTCTTGCATTCCCGTGGGCGGCTGAGCTACATGCGTGACTACGTGCGTTTGCAATAAGTGACCAGTACAGAGAAGAAGACATGATCGCCAGAACAAGTGCTCGATCTTGTTCACCTCTTCGATGTCGTAGATTTGTGAGGCCTCTAGATAGGACACTGGATAGTTGCTACGTGCTGTCCAGTTTAATTGGTAGCCTACAAACAGTCCATTCCGCTAGCCGTTCTCGTTGCCTCCTGGGCAGCAAGGGATTGGATTTAGTGCACGAACTGACAACGTTAAGACCATGCACTGAATGTACTTCCACCCACGCCTTTTCGTTCTATAAGTGTCCCTCACACTGGTTTGCCTTACACTTTTAACAGTTGTTCGGTTACGTATTTCAAACGCATACGTGTGCCAAGAAGCCGACTGCAAGTCCACTCAGAATACACCATTCTTACGCCTTCCCGACCTTTTTTAACCGGCGAGCAGCAGGGGCCGCAGCTTGGTGGTCAGCGTTCAGACCAAGTGGGTCATGCCATGCAATTTCTCCCTTCGCCCTCATGTTGTCCTTCCGCCCGCCATCCTTTTCCATTGTAGTGTGCGCGTAGGCCAGGTTCGCGCCTCGCCAGGTCTCCACTAAGCGCTTAGCGCACCTGTGCTCTCAGTTCTACTGTGCTTTGCTTGGATTCTCGTCCTTTCCTAGGATTGTCAGTGGTTAGGTCAGGCGTTCGAATGGACAGTCAAATCTATGTGTTCCGTGCACTTGGAACCCCTTCGCGTTCTTCAAGTGCTATCTACTTTCATAACGTAGTTTGCGAGACGGACAGTGCGCGAACGCCGACGTAAACATTAAGTGCCCAATGCATTTTGTTTACATTTATTTAACGCCCGTCACCCTATTAACGTCCATGGGTTCTGAATTTTTAACTCTCTTTCTTATTGAACGACTGGCTTGGCTCGTAAACTGAAACAACGACGTTGAGACTGCGTGCTCTGTTGTATCTAGCTGGTCAACGCTTTGAATTCTTCACGCCCTCCTCGCAAGTGCTTCCACATTTGGTCCCTGTTGACATTCCCTTTTCCACTTTTTGTAACCCTCTTTCGAGCCTGATCGGCGTTCTTTTAGTTAACTAGTTTTTGTATTCTGACCTTGAGTTGGGAATTCGATTTGCTTGAACAGTAACGAAGGAATTCTTTGTCTAGGGCATCCATTGTTGAGGTTTGTACGTATTTCTTTATTACCCTATTCAATCAGTAGTATCGTACATACACCGAACTCTGTTTGGGCTTATACGCGTGGCTCAATTTACGAAGAATTCTACAGTACTCAACATCGCACCATAAGTTGGAGGAGATTAATTTCATCAAATGCAGACGCCTTCTATGAAAAATGAATCGGACGGCACGGAACAGTCTCTCGGACTAAACTAACCAGGTGCCTTCGAAGGACAAGGAGATCTGAAGAAACACGTTCAGTCCAACTCTTGTATGAACGTTTTTATTGGTAGTCGTAGTTCCAGTAAAACAGTTAAAGCCTTAAGAATAGCCGAAATAGAAGAGAGGCGAGCTAAACGTGAGGTCGAACTCCAACGGGCTATTTTTGATGTCGAGAGAAGGACCGAGCTTGCTAGGATAGCGGTAGATACCGATGAAGAGATGTCCGATGACGGTCGTCTACCCGTGGATCCCATCGCGCATTTCTCGGGATATTCGAATCAATGCACATTGAAAAAAACTTCTCCTGAAGAGAGTACTCATTGCTAACGTGAGAATGTTGATATGCCCAAAGCAAGTTCGGGGAGCCTGCCAGATGCCAGTTTAGAATTGCGCAAGGTTGAGTTGTCCTGTTTTGACGAGAATCCAATTCATTATTGGAAGTTTATACTGCAGTTTGAAGTGTACGTGGAGAGCGAAGTTGAAGATGATGGACAGACGCTTCTATACTTGATTCACTATTGCCGAGATGACGCGACAGCTGCCATAGAAGAACGCGTCATGCTGCCCTCATCGTTGGTTTACTCAACAGCACGGGAAATATTGAGCAGCTTATTTGGCCAGCCACATGTAGTGACTAATGCTCTTCTGGACGGTGTTTTCTTACAGGCACGCCAAGTTAACCAGACTGAGAAGGCACTTTCGGATTTGTGCATAAAAATGAGAAGTTGTGAAATCGCGCTCACGCAAATGAACTACGTGTCTGACCTACAATCGCTGAATGTTATTGAACGAATAGTACGCAAATACTCGAGCTGGGATAGCGAAAAGTCGTTTCACAAATATCTCGAGATGGGGATGTCAAACGCTATCAACTGCCCTTTACTGCCGCAGCCGAACGTCAAAAACGAGAGAACCCTAACAATTTTTCATTTCAAGTGTCGAACCAGATCGACGGCCATGTTACATACGTTCTAATGAACATGAAGTGGCAAACTGCCTACGTTTAATTTCGATGGATGTTACAGATCGGTGGAATTTTATGCGGGAACACAAAACATGCTTTGTTTGTCTTGGTAATACGCATTTTGCCTAGATGTGCAGCTCCAGAGAACTTTGTGGTCGGTCCGGGTGCAAAAACTACATCACTCGCTTTTGCGTGTAATGTTGTCGGAAAATAATCAACAAACATTACATGATGAAGAGCTTTGTGCCCTTACTGCAACTGCGTATGCACCATCACGACGTCGAGTTGTTCCTGTCAAGTTGCCAACTCCAGCAGGAAACGGCGAAACTTACGCATTTTGGACAATGGCTCGGATGTCACTCTGGTTAAACGAGAGCTTCTCGTCTGAAATGGAGTGTTTACAACGCCAACGGCATTGAAGATAAACGTCTTAAGTGGTCCAATCAGATGCAACTCGGAGGGCAGAAGTCTAAGGGTGCTGCACATGAATGGCACCGAGTCAGTTGAGGTCAAAAGGGCTCTGGTGGTTGAAAATTTGCCACTCCGTGCAGAATCGACAGTTAAAAGGAAAGCCTCTTCATGGCCACACCTGAGCGGTATAATGTTCGACGAGCTCACTGATTGTGAAGCTGACAGACTTATTGGGACTGATATCGTGGAAGCTCACTGGGTACTCGACCAACGTCTGGGTGGCGAAAGGGAACCGTTCGCCGTGAAACCACTGTTGGACTGGATGCTGCTTGGATCTTCACGTAGTGGGCAAAAACAGAACGCTGCCTGTCACTGCATTATAAATCAAGAAAAGCATGTGACGCACAACATTAAGAAGCCATACGACTCGGAGTTTTCGGACACTTCAACAACGACCGCGAGTCAATCACTGGAGGACAAATGGGCTTTGGCTGTTGTGCGATCATCCGTTGCAATCATAAAAAGGCATTACCAACTGTTGCTCCCTTGGCGAAACGGTACGCTGAATTTACCAGACAATTTTCAGATGGCGCGTAAACAACTAATCTATATCAAGAGTAAGTTGGTCAAGAGCCCGAATTACTTCGGAAATATGAGCAAACATTCCGTTTGTACATGGAGAAGGGATATATTGAGCGAGTTGACGACAACAAAGCGTGTCCGGTTACGAGACACTGGTACTTACCACACCACCCTGTTGCTAATCCCCGAAAACCAGAAAAAATTCGTGTTGTATTTGACTCTGCTACCAAGTGTCTGGGCGTGTCTCTGAATGACAATCTATACCAAGGACCTGACCTAAACGCTAAGCTAATAAGCGTGTTGTTGGGCTTCCCACTTAAGCGTATTGCAGTGGCAGGGGATATAGAGCAAATGTTCCCGCAATTGAAAGTGGACCCAATTGATCGACCTGCTCTAAAAGTTTTGTAGTGGGAAAATGACGATCTTCAAGGAGAGCCATTTCAGTTTTAGTGGACATCCCACCCATTCGGATTGCCTTCTTCGAGATTTTTTGCCACCTTTGCGTCACAAAAAAAACTATTGAAAATTTCGATTCTTCTTAGTCTTCATCAACTTGCAGAGCGATTCACCAGAGTATGGACGTTGATGATTGTCTGGTCTGGTTATGTGATGTCGATTTCGCCAAATTTTTTGTGGACGAAATTTTTAAACTCCTCTCGAAATCTGAAGGAAACTAAACTTCATCTGAAACCCAGTGTTCATATGAAAAAAATTGATCTAGGGGCGCTTGATGATTTTAACAACTTTATGTCTCGTTGCGGATCAATTTTTTCTGTCCTTGGTGCCCTTCTTGACGGAAATTTGCCAACGCTTACGTCTCAGCAGTGTGAGAAGCTCATGCCTCTCATTAACCTGGTTGCGACTGAGACTGAAGACAGGCACAAACGAAGTTTCAACTTTATATTAAAAAACGTTCCCAAGAGTAGACAGCCAATTGATGTTGCCTTTCAATTCCTTTTTTCATGCGGCTTCAACTTTAGGGTCGCGGAAGCCAAAAGGCTTTCATCTAGGAGCAAGAATCCACCCATTCTTGTCAAACTCTTTTCATCGATTGAAGTGGATTTTATTTTCTCCCATTTGGAGCGATCAACTCAATACCTCAGGGCAAATAAACTTTTTATTAGTCGAGACCAGACTCCACTGCAACGAAAAATTTCTCCCATATTATCAAACGTAAAGCCACCCCCGAATTCTACCCAAATGTCTTTTTCCTCTAAAGCAGTTTCTCCATCTGATGTCGACCAAATCCCGCCACTATCTACAGCGGCCCCAGTTCCATCTAGCTCTTCGACTGATCACATTATCACAGAGACGGTTAAAACTAGCCTCTTTAAAACTCCCCCACGGAGCAAGGATTGTTCAAATGCGGCTCCCAAATTTATAAGGGAGCTTGATCTTAGCAGTAAAGATGAGCTAGTCCTTGAAGCACAACCGGCTCCCAGCACTCAGAATAGTGATTTGGTTAATAAACTGACATCGA
>CACRXP010001017.1:157161-175762 GCA_902702965.1 Spirometra erinaceieuropaei
GGACGGTCCGGAAGTTTTAGTCCAAAATGGAAGCGAATGGCTTCTACAACCTCCAGTAGGACAAATGAGGACTTGAAATTCAAGTTCATCTATTAAGTCAATATGATGGTTTAGACAAATAACTTATGAGTTTTTCGGGTTGGACAAGGCTGCAAAGGGCTGTGGTCTGGCTCCTGCGTTTCAAGCAGTACGTCAGAGTCACCACTGGCAAGGAACCTCAGGAGACGCTGATGCTGGGTCCCATCCGAGTATCCCAAATGCGCCAAGCTAGCATTAACTTGATGAAGCTTATACAAAGGAAGCACTTTTCAGAAGACTTGGATATTTTTCAGTCCGCACCAGCAAATTACCAGAAAAGAAAGTCCGTGAGAAATATTGGCCTGAGAAAATTTTGTCCCGTTTTGATTAAAGGAGTTATGTGCGTTGGTGGTCGCATGAAGTACTCAACTTTTTGTGAATCGTTAAAACACCTGACAAACCTCCCATGCAATCATCCCGTGACGGAATTAATCATACATTACTTTCATGAATTGGAAGGCCATTGTGGGATAGCCCAAGTTCTAGGTGCAATGCGTCAAGAATTTTGGATTCTAAAAGGAACCGCTTCTGTCAAACGTATCATCGGTAGATGTCTGCATTGTAGACGCAAATTTCGACAACCTGAGGGGCAGATTATATCCACGCTCCCCTTAAATAGAACAGTAGTCGGTTGGTATCCTTTCAAGTGCGTTAGGATGGACTATTTCGGTCCGTTGATGGTCAAACGCGGAATAGCTTCTGAGAAACGCTATGATTGTGTGTTTATCTGCTTACAGACGAGAGACGTTCATTTTGAGATATACGTCAGTCTGATCACAAATTTCTTTTTTCAGTGTCTGATGACATGCGTGAGTAGACGCGGCCGTCCCACTGACATCTACAATTGTGTCAGAGCAGTAGTGGAACTCCGAAAGGACTTACACGATTGCGACCAAAAGAGAGTGTCGGACTAACTGCTAACTCTAGAGATACAGAGGCTTTTTTACTCACTCGCTGCTAGCCATCGGAGGGGAGCATCTGGGAACGCATGATCAGGTCTCTACGACGGATTCTTCTTGCTCTTTGTAAGGAGCAGTCTCTAACTGACGATCAGCTCGGCACCCTCTTCGTGCAGGCTGAACGTATATTAAATAATAGACCGCTTGTCCCGCTAAAATCGGACAGCAACGACTTAAAACCGCTTACCACGAATAGCCTTTTGCTGATGAGGAACTGTCCAGTGCTACCTTGCAGTGACGAATTGGTGGCACGGTACCACGTTGGATGGGATCAAGTACACTACCTCGCTGACGTGTTCTGGAGACGATGGGTAAAAGAATACCTCCCAAGTCTGCAGAAAAAAACAACATGGACAAGAGAAGCCGCGAAACTGAAACCAGGTGATGTTGTTTTAGTTTCTGGGGAGTGCACACCTCGTAAGTATTGGCCTTTGGAAGTAATAGATACGTGCGAACAGCCTCGTTAGGACGGTATATATTAGAACGGCGAGTGGTCTTTTCAAAAGGGACGTTAGAAAAACTTGTCTACTTGAGGGTCAGAGCAGCCGTATACCCCCAAACTCGTAGGTTGTTATCAAGAGCCGAACGTGGAGAATTGGCCGGCGGTGTTGTATCCAGCTGGTCAACTCTTGGAATTCTCTACGTCCTCCTCGCAAGTGTTTTTACATTTGGTCCCTGTTGACCTTCCCCTTTCCCCTTTTTGTAACCCTCTTTCGAGCATGATCGGCGTTCTTTTAGTTAACTAGTTTCTGTATTCTGATCTTGAGCTGGGAATTGGATTTGCTCGAACAGTAACTAAGGCATTCTTTGTCTAGGATATTCATTATTGAGGTTTGTACGTTTTTTATTATCACCTTATTCTATCAGTAGTATCGCACATACACCGAACTCTGTTCGGGCTTATACGTGTGACTCAATTTACGAAACATTTTGCATGCTCAGATGTCAAAAGCAGTTCTCTGTCGCTCCCATTCTGAATGGCCACATCTGGCTCCCAAATTATTCCAGTGGCAGGTTAGGCTGACCCTTACGAAACAAACGAAAAAAGTCAATGTTGGTTGGAAACTTTCACCACTGTCGCACTTAAAGTAGAGAAGCAGATCGTCATTCAGATGCGCGGTTTTGTTCATGGGTTAGATTTGCCTTGTGGACTGATTTCGTTTACTGCTGCAGTGGCCTTCATTGGCCGCAATTTACCTAAATTTTTTCGTTACCGTATTTACAGCATCCTTACCCGCTTGACAGCGGCGGATTACCGAGGTCGGATTTCACAGGTTCATTAGCGGGGTGCGCCTCCGCTAAGTTTGTGAGTTTTAATAATAATAATAATAAAAATTTATTTAATGCCAGTTTACAGGCACCATCAGGGATAGTTTGAACACAGATCTGGTCAGCAGTGAAAAACTTTTCCTGAAAAAAAAATAAAGATGATGGTGATTTTTATTGTTTGGAGGATTCGGGACAAAAAACTGCTGCCCATAGAGTGACGACACTCAATAGGGAGGGGCAGCACTGTATCGGATATTATCAGTCGCCAATTCTTTTCGTGAAGTAGGGACTGGACTAAACAGAATCACCGAAGAACATCTGTCGCTGTTGGCTAAAGAAATTGTCCTCGGTGAGACCGACCATGGAGATCAGAGACCACAAACACCATTGCTACGGTACATTCGATCGGTGGATTCAGTACCCAAAATTTGTGGGAGTTTTTCTGAATGTAGAAATCGAGTAATAGTTCTCTTAAATAAGGGATAATTTTGCAGAATTTTCACATTCCTGGGTGGCTTATTCCAAATAGAAATTGTGTTCACATAGAAGAACCGACGATATTTAACGGCACGTGCCAGAGAAAGAAATAAAAAGACCTCACGGTAAGTGTTACGTCGAGGGTGGACAAGATGTATTAAAGTAGTGAGTGGGGTAACGGTACGATTATATAAAACCTTAAAAAGTAAAAATGGTCCCTTTTGTAAACTGCGAAACCACAATGGATCAAGGCCCGTAAGACATCAACGTTCTTGGCACAACAAATTCCCGGTGTTTCGAGGTTAAAACTCTCATGGTAAAAAACTTTGGACGAGTTCTATTTTCTTCTGCCCAGCAGCATGTATGAGGCTAAATAAAAACGAGCGGTATTCCAGGCCATGTCTAACGTACATGTTATAAAGGCGCGTTCTAATATCACCAGCTTTAAAGTTGCGGAGGATAAATCCGGTCGTTTTACGTTCTCCAGAGACTTTCAGGGCGCAGTGCTCCGAAATATTAAGACTCATGTAGTATGATACACCCAAGTCCTTAATAGCCCCTGGCACATTCATGTCGTGACCGTCAATACTTAGTTAATGTTAGTTGTCCTCTCCAACCATCATGACTGAGCGCTAATGCCAAGAAAGTAAAGAGCGCAATGTGCAGCTCCACTGGCCAGAGGTCTGTAGGTCGCTCTTTAGGAGCTTGAGCACAGTGTAACGATGTGTCGGCTTATACCTCTATGCAACGCTCAGACCGTCGGCAAATAGAAAGGGCTTCCCGTTCTGAAATATATCTGGTGCGTCGTTGACAAAAGGTCAGAACAACAGCGAGCCAAGTGCACTACCCTGAATGACCCCACTCCTCACACGTGTAGGGTTGGAGATGGCATTTGAAATCTTAACTCATTGTATGCGACCGCCCAGGTTAGAAGACATAAAGTTCAGAAGTTTGCCTCCTATTACGGAAGGAGAAAGTTTCAAGAGAAGAAGAGCATGGTCAACACGATCAAGAGTCTTAAAGAAGGAGACACGGTCGTTGGGACAAGAGCTTTATTAGCCTGACGTTTTGGATTCCTACTCGAACCCACCATTAGAGAAAGAAGCAGATACGGGTTAAGAGTCTTAGCGAAATCGAAGTCGTCAAATGACGTAGATTGGCCATGCTTGGAAATAGGCAAAATGTGTGATTCCTTCCACAAAGTAGGATAGGTTTCCCTTTCAAGAACGAAATTAAATATACTGCGCAGGAGTGGACGGGAAAGTTACATTTGCATCCGCTTTCAAAAAGCTAAATGGGACACCATCGGGTCCACGACAATGAGCTTTACGAAAACGCGAATCGCAGCAGGCACGTCCCACAGGATTAAAATTATGGTTTCGAGAAAGGCCTCAGTCCAAGCCTGGACAGTCGGAAGCGGAGCGGTCGAGTCTTTAATAAACGTTTTGGACAAGAAAACATTGAAACTGTCAGTAGTCATTTGGGCATCAGCTATAGGATTCCCGAATGTCTCGGAGGATGGGAAACTGCGTTTTCACACGAGCTTTTACTTTTTGTGTGAAAAGTTTCACGGCGTTTACCAAGCGGTTTTCGACTAATTTGACCTCCTTAGCTAGGCTTTTTTCTTTGGACGATCCGTTTGCCCGCTCAAAAATAGCACAAATCGAGGGCAGAATGGAAACATCATTCTGAAGATGGAATCGCAGAGAAATTATGCGAAACCTGCAGCGAAAGTTTAAGGGGACGAAAACCTCATCCACGACATTAATTTTTTTCTTACGGGCGACAAAAGGAACAATAAGCGAATTCAAGATTTCGAACAGTCGTGTAGTGCAAACATTTACATCCGAACTTAGAGAGAAGTCAGTCTAATCGTAGGAACAAAGGCGTTTTAATAGTTCAATGGAGTGTGCTGATCGGAAATCAAAGAAGACGCTGTACTTTTGAGACATAATTTTTTCAACCTCGATTTCCAACGTTGAAACAACTATGTCGTGGCCTAAGCCCCCAAGTGGGCCTAGGGGCGACACTGAATGAGGCATGCAACCTCTACAGAAAATTAGATCAAGTGTGCTTTATTATCTTGTGGGAAAATCAACAACCTGACTCCGCATCCCAACATTCACGGTCTAGAGAAAGTCTTCGAACCTTATAGGGCCGGAAGTCGGGGACCAGCGGACTTCAGGAGAATTAATGTCACCTACAGTCACTTGATAATCAAAGCTTAAGTCGGCCTCAGCATGAAATGCCTGTGAGAGACAAAGATCGACATCCTCATCGGCGTTGGGAGGGCGATAGACATAGCCAACGAGTAAAGAGAAATAATTTTTAACGCAACGTGGAGCCAGAGGCTGCCTTCTACCGCAGAAAAATGCGGGAAGTCCAGCGGCAGAAATGCAAGTGTTTGCTTAATGTGGATGCAACTGATCCCACCACGGCTGTCTTGGCGATCATTTTAAACGCAAGTGCAGCCTATTAGAGGGAGTTTGGAGTCAGCTACGTAAGCTGTTGTCCAAGTCTCAGTTGCAGTTTCTGGGCAATGAACGAACACCATAGCCTGAAACAAGGACATCTTATTAAGCAAGGATCGGGGATTTAGAATAAAAAGTTTAAATGGAAAGACTGTTTGTTTCTGAGGGAGATGGGCCACGTCGTCCAGTGGTTGGCTGTCCATGGAACATGTGGTCTGGAAGCACTTGTCCGGTTCTGCAAAAACTTTTGTGGCATCGAAAAACCCCAACATGAATAAGCGGTAGTATATGTGGAGGAACTGACGGGCAGGGAAACCGATTACTACTGTTAGCTGGCTTATTTTCTGCTGGAAATCTACGGGCCGGATACTGTAGCGTATTCTCGTCGGAGTTAAACTAAGAGACGGATGATAATCTGATCCAATATGGACAGTGGCATAAGGAAACATTAGTAAAACGGCCGTGGGTGGAACAAGTTAGGGTTGGGGACACACTGCTCCGATTGAGGAGGGAATTCTATCCAAAGGCGGGGATGTCGGCATATTCGTCTTAACCACTTCGACACGAGACTGGGAGGTATTGGGAAACACGCTAAAGTTGGAACCGTGGTATATGAGACAGTGGCAGGCATTTGTGGAGGAAAATATTTCTTAATGGTACTGGATTTACTCGGTATTGGAGTGGTTGAAACGGCACTCGGACTCGCCTTTGACTTAGGCACATGCTTAGGCTTGCAAGGGGTTGCAGGCGTAGTCGGTATGGGTGTTTGGATTTAAGGCGTGCTGTTGTATTTAAAAATCTCAGCTTAAACCTGTATACCTGATGGTGGTACATACAGTCATAGATGTACCTTGAAAGACCACTGGTTGGGGTAACTAATCAGGTCTAAAACACATACAACGACATTTAGACGGAGAGAATTCCATTAACCATTTTGAGCCCCACGATGAAAGAGCAAGCAAGTCAGCATGGATTTGCTTAAGGCAATGAAGGATTGTAGATTTAATGAACGAATATACACACTTAAGATCATCAGCATAAATACATGCTTGAGAATGTTTAACTGCCGCCGAGATATCATTTATGTAAAGCAGGAACAAAAAGGACCTAAAACGGTGCCTTGTAGGACACCACTTAAAATAGGGTTTGCGCTGGAAAGTGAAGATCCCGCTAAAACCTTTTGTTTATGATTAGACAGGTATGACCTGATAAAGTCTATTAGGGACTGCGAATTCTCAGAACATCTAATTTAACCGGGAGCATTTATGTGGCATTTTATCAAAGGTTTAAATAAGATCAAAGTAAATACGAACAGCAGATAGATGGTCATTAAGATGCGAAGTAAGTAGATAGAGAAACGACAGATGACATGTTTCACAAGAGCGATCTGGTAAAAAACCATGCTAGGAAAGGCGAATAACTTGATTGGCTATGCAAAAGTCGGTAATTTTTAAGGCGAAAAGTTTTCAAAAGGTTTAGACGAGAGAAAGTGTTTTATGGACACCTCGATAGTTCCGAACGTCAGAACGACAGTCGGACTTAAATAATGGAATAATAATAGAAGTGTCCCAATAGTCAGAAAAGAAGCTATTTACGAGAAATACTGAAAAGAGTTTGTTGATTAGACGAGGAAATTCTCCCATAAGACAGTTTGCGAAATTGTCCACACCTACTGTGTGCGAGTTATTAGGCTGGCGTATCGGTTTTTGAATAGTTTCTGGGGAAAAATTAATGATGCTGAGAAATGCATCAGAGAACGGAGGAACTAGATGGATTGGGTCAGTTTCAATTATCAAATGTTTGGCAAAGAATGAATTTAACATTTCTGCTTTGCCTGACTCCTCAGTAATAAAGGTATCGCTGGTACTAAACAAAGGCAGAATGATTTGGCAGGATTTAGCAGATGATCTTTGACGGACGATCTAAGTAACTGATTTAGAAGCATTCACGTCATTAATAGCTAAAGACTCTCTACGCCTACCTAGCGCAAGTCTCATTTACGAAGCTAATTCAAATATTTCAACGATTATTAGATGAACTGATAATGAGCTCACTGAAGGATCTTTAAGCTGCGTCCGTGACTTTTTAAGTTTGTTTTTAAGACATTGTGAAACAGCAGTGGAAGTGGCACTCAATTTGAACGTCTTCCGTGGAATAAGGTCGAGAAGACCTTCTGTCACGCACTGTAATAAATTGTGGAAAAAAATTTATTCATTATTCGAAAAAATATTGTGCCTATCAAGAGTACTGGCAACACTACTTACTAATTCCTTGTTGATATTAGCATGATCAAAAGAGCTACGTTTTACTGTTGGCTTTGCGGATATGGCAACCAGAAGACAACAATGAATAAATGCATGATCACGTACAAAAAGGTCATGACGGAAAAACATAGATAGAGGGAGGGTGAAATTAGTAAAAACTAAATCTAATACACTATCGTTTCTGGTTGAAGAGTGAACTAATCGAGACAAGTTTGGAAAATGAATTGTGTCTAGAAGCTTTTGGAATTTAGCAGAGGAAGTATGTATGGGCCAGTCAATTTCTGGCAAATTAAAATCACCTACGATTATCCCGACATCGAAGGAAGTGTCTGCGGTTATTTCAAAGAGTTTGCAGAGTTGGCTTTCATTGCCGTAGTGACAAAGAAGATTATATACACAACTGATTAAGTCTTTCCTATTGTGCGGATTGATTACTGAAGCGAAACATAAATTTCCAGAGAAGGAATAAATGTTCAGGTCATAAGGCGAATATGCAAGTGAGGCTCTGATGTAAAGAAGGCAACCAACGCCGCGTCTCTCAATATGATACCAGTGGTATGTATATGTATATATTGAAGGGTTACAGGCAGAGCCCTTGAGGACCCTATTTATGTACAGTGCTTTCGCAGATTCATACTCAAAAATAAAATAAAATTGCAGGAATTTAAAATGTGATTGGGTCACAGTTCAATCCTAATCATAAAGTAGTGCATAGGGTCACTGTAAATTAATGCGGATGATTGTATATGTCAGATTTTACAAAGTTGGCTGTGCATAGTCATGCTGTACAAGCCGATTTCTGTCGAAAACTAGACGAGCAAGTTTTCTTTTAAACACACAAACTGAGTCAGCCGTCACCATCTCGTTTTGAAGCGAGTTCCACGGCCTGACAACCCGCTGGCTGAATGAAAATTTTCGACGGTCTAAACGCGTGCGCTCATTCCCGACTTTGTATGCATGGCCGCGTAGTTGGTTTGTACGGGCGAACTCAAAGAAGTCCTCTGCTCTTAATGAGCAATCCTGGCCGCGAACAATCCGGAACGTCCAGAGTAGACTGCAGTTTATTTGTCTATAAGAGAGAGGGAATAGGCCAAGCAAATTCAGCCTCTCCTGATAAGACAAATGCTTCAGACCGTCGACCATCTTTGTCGCTCTGCGTTGCACATGTTCGAGTAAGTTGATATCCTTCCTCATCCATGGTGAAGCTGCTGGCATTCCATACTCTAGATGAGGTCTTACAAAGACACCAAAGAGTCTTTCGAAGAGTTCGGGAGGAAATATTTTAAATGCACGTCTGATCCAGTGTAGAGTACTAGTTGCCTTCTGGACCATCTTTCTACAGTGTTCTGCTGGCGATAGTTTTGTGGTCGTCCATACACCCAGTTCTCTGTGTCTTTCAACAGTTTCTAACCTCGTCCCGTCATTATAGTACTGGTGTTTGGGAGAGGCATTGCGGCCGGTGTTCAGGTGCAAAATCACGCATTTGGACACGTTAAACTTCAAAAGCCATCTGTTCGACCAAGCACACAGTTTGTTGGTGTTCGACTGCAACTTCTCTGCGTCATCACCACATTTGACTTCACTTCATATTTTTATGTCATCCGCGAACATGAGAGCCTCGCAATTCACTTCGCTGATGCAGTCATTAACATAAATCAGGAAGAGTACTGGGCCTAAGACAGAACCCTGTGGGACACCACTTTCCACCTTTACCCATTCCGACGCAGAATTACTAACGACAACACTTTGTAGTCTGGAGGACAGAAAACTCCTGATCCACTTAAACATTCTCCCTTGAATTCCTACATCCCAGATCTTCTGTAAAAGAAGTCTGTGTGGGTCACTGTCAAAGGCCTTCTTGAAGTCAAAAAATATGACATCTACTGGAAAACCCTTATCGGTAGCTCGTGTCCATTTCTCTTGCGAGTAAAGAACACTCATTAGGCAGGAGCGCCCTGGACGAAAGCCATGTTGGGCATCACACAATATTTTGTTCTGTTCCAGGTATTTCATCAAGTGTCTTTTGATAATGCGTTCCATTATTTTACACGCGATGCAAGTAAGACTGACAGGACGGTAATTTCCGCAGTCAAGTCGTGAGCCTCCTTTATGGATCGGAGTAATCAGTGCGCACTTCCATTCTTCCGGGAGCTCGCCGTCTTCAAATGACTTTTGAAATATTGCGGATAAGGGTTTGCACAGTTCATTAGCAAGTTCACGAAGTGCTAGGGCGGGAATTCTATCTGGGCCAGGCGATTTCGCAGGTTTCCGCCGGAGCAACTCGGCCCTAACTATGGTAGATGAAAAGAGTGGTTCCTCGGTTAAGGAGGGTAGGGAGGGGAAAGGAGGGGAAAGGGTACTGGGAGGAGAGGTTGGTTGGCGAATGGATGGATGGGCAAATACAGCACTAGGTTCTCGGGTGAAGACGGACTGAATGAAGTCGGAAAGGAGGGACGCTTTAACCTGGTCATCAATCTCCACTTTTCCATCTGCAGACCTAAGGGCAGGGATCAGCTCCAGAGTCCTTTTAGTACTTCGTATATAGCCATATAGAATTTTCGGATGCTCCAACGAATTTCGGAGTATGTTCAGTTCAAACTTCATTCGCAGCTTTGAGGACTTACTTTTACAGACGTTTCGTTGCCGCTTATATTCCTGCAAGTGTTCTTCGGAGCCAGTTAGTCTGTAACGCCTCCATAGACGATTCCTTTTTCTGAAAGAGGCCTTAAATTCCGGGTTTATCCATTTTGGGCGGTTTGTGATTGTCTTCTTTCTGAGAGAACAATTGGAATAAACAATCTCTTTCAGTAAGGAACTGAAAGTATTCCAGTTGTCGTTTGCTCGACCATGAAGTTCAGTCTCCCATGATATAGTTGCCGCTTCCCTCCTCGTGAGAGAATAGTCCCCTTTCCAAATGTTTTTCTCCCACCTCTTGGGTTGGACGGGTTTGGAAAACAGTGAGTACTCGAAGTAGAGCGTGATGTGGTCGCTTGACCCTAAAGGCTGTCGGTCCTGCAGGTCTAACACGTTTTCCTCCTCTCGGGTAAAAATAAGATAAAGGCAGTTCGACTGCTGCCCTTCCCTGACCCGTGTTCCAAAGGTAACATTCTGGCAGAGAAGTTTGTCCGTTGCCCATTGTAGTAGTTTGTGATTAAAGCTGTCTTGCGGCCCTTGTGCAGTCCACTTTAGCCAATCAATGCCAGGAGCGTTAAAATCCCCAACGATAAGGACATCTTTCTTCTCGCTAGCTTGGTACAGTTCGGATATGAGCATGATATTTTGGTCAGAAGTATGGTTAGGTGAACGGTACACCACCGAAAGTGTCTGTGATCGGACATTCTTATCAGATATAGTAAGGCTTAGCAGTTCCACATCCCGTACCAGACTATGTAAATCAGTCATAGCGCTCAGCTTGCAAGTGACGTAAATTATGACTACTCCTCCTCGGCTTAGTCTGTCTCTCCCGAATTGCTGACATCCTCTAAGTGATATTTCTGAATTTGCGATATCTTCATTAAGCCACGTTTCTGTGAAAGCCATAATGTCTGGCTTAATTTCATTAACTAAGTCTCTTAGTTCATCTAGTTTGTTGAAGAGGCTTTGCACATTTGCGGATATAACCTTCAATGACTGATTCGTTGGAGAGGCCCGGCCTTCATTGTGACGGGTTCCGACCACAGGAATAAACCGAGGCTATCTATATTAAGTGCCGTGTCTGAAATTAGAGAGCGAGCTCAAGAGTCTGTAATGCACAATAAACCTGGGTCTATCTCATAGGCCACACTTCTTACTTACGACATCTTCTGCACGACTGATTTTGCATTGAGAGAGACACTATTAAGCGTATTTCTAAGATTGAGGTTCCGCTCATTGCTAATTTTAAAAAGGGAGAGCTGGTGGTGGAAACTTCGGTTGTTGAGAAGAAGCAATATGTGGAAAACAGAGTTGTTGTAGTCTGAAATTTGTGGGGACATTTCGAATAACTAGAGATAAGGCATTGCATGAAAACATATGTGGACAGAACCCAGGAAGTGGAATGTTATCTTGTAGGGTTAGAAAAATATGAGGCTTGAAAATGGGATTTTAGGAATTTTAAGCATAGTATGAGGGGTAATGTATGTTAGATGACGAAATAAATGGTTTTGAGAAACAACTTGCACTAGGAGAAGGTTTTATTATGTGCGGTGTCAGGCTGGCAGTGAGACTGGAAAAATTATCGGCAACGCTGTATACTTGCATTTTGCAGGCTGGTGTGCAAGTGGCCTTCACAACTGGAGTGTTTTCGTTAAAATGAGAATTCGGGATAAGAGCAGGTAAAGATTTCGCTGAATTATTATCTGGCTTATTTGACCTAACCGCTAGGTCAGACCTGAGTGGCCAGGCGCGGGAACGGGATGTATTCGACCTAGGTTTATAAACTAAATTATTATTTTGAGTGTTGGTGGTCGATTATACTTCTAGTGTTGGCCCATCGTTACTGTTAAGATCAAGCGTCCCCGGCAAATTTGGAAGCGCATTTGAGCAATGCTTGCTTCTTGGGGGCGTTTTAAAGTGGCTGGTCAGTTGAAGAGCTAGATGGAACTGGGGCCACTGCAGATAGGGGCGAGATTTGGTTGACGCCTGATAGAGAATCTGCTTCAGAGTCAAATGGCAGATGAGTTGAATTCTGGGGTGGCCTTCGTTTGTTAATGGGGAGAAACTCTTCGTTACAGGGGAGGGTTGGATCGCAGTTGGTAGCCAGGAATGGGCAGAGAGATAGAAGGCTCCCCGTCTTACGGGAATGGTAGCAACGGGTTTTATATGGGCGGGGTAAATGAAAGGGCTGGTGGACGAATGCTGTATTTTCTGACGGAAAGCGAAGATAGTCGAAAAATGTGAGAAATTTTTAATGAGGTATGATGATGGTAGAAATTGAAAAAAATCCCGCGCCGTACAGCACAGCCTGCGGAAAGTTAAAGAGGTAAGCAGTGATAGAATAAGAACACCGTCGAGCCCAGCGAACCAGTGAAAAATAAGCGACAGATTTCAAGGTCATTCGCGTAGCGTCACTGAAAACCGCACGCAACATCATGAATGACAACTAAGGGGCGAGCGGAGATATAATTAACGGAAACGAAGCCCAAATGCGGTAAGTGAAGAAGCTGGTAATTGAGAAGTAAGCAAAAATAATCGCCAGGCGGTGATATACCTTGTGGCATAATTAAAAAAACAGGACCACGTAGTTGCTGACTGTAGGGGTCTCTGAAAGGAAAAATAAAGCAAGAAAACTGGGCAGTTAACCCATTATCACCGGACTTTTTCTCCTCATTTAGACAGCAGACAGCAGGAAAGCCGAGGAAGGCAGCTACCCAAGTCAGTCAGCCAACCAAATTTAGCGAAATCCAGGATGTGATTCAGTCACCGAACTTAGTGTGGTATTTGCAAGGAACACGACTGCTGGCCGCCCAATTAATGTGTCGATGCCGAATGCCAATGCGGTTGCGAATCCTGTGGCAACACACGGACGGCTATGCGTTCAGGTAAGGATAATAGAAAGTAAAATATACTCAACAGATGTACAAAGTGCGGGACTAAAAAGGCATTGAAAACGGCCTCAGTGTCTGAACGAAGCCACCTGACGTTGCCAAAGACAATGAAAACGGCGCTTGCCTTTTTGGAAGTAATAGGGACAATGAGATGTGCAGCATCCGTGGGCATCAGTCCCAATACCGCGGTCAAATGGTATGAAATATGGAGGGATATATGCACGAAAGCCCTCCTCAGGGAAGAGAGACAGCTGGGTGGTGAAAACGTCGAAGTGCATGTGGACAAAACTATGATTAGTGGACGGAAATACAACATCGGTTGCTTAAAGAAGCAAAACTGGATTTTAGGTAAAGTAATCCACTTAATCACGCATTCCTAGGCATGTACGACACAAGCAGACGGAAGGCTCTGTTCGAACAGGTGAACGACCGTAGCTGGCCTTCCCTGAGGGTCGTAATCAAGAAATGGGTAACCTCAGGAAGTATCATAGTAACGGACCAGTGGAAAGTCTAAGCCCGACTGACCGAGGAAGGCTATCAACATCTGACGGTTAATCATTTCGTCAATTTTGTTGATCCCGTCAGCAAAAGTAATATAAATGCCATAGAGGCCTACTGGGGCAGACTTAAGAAGAAATTGCGCGACAAAGCACCCATCAAAGGAAGAAAAGTTTGGAAACACGTAGATGAAGCCCAATACCGCCTGTGGCATGGTGTGAACGCAAGTAACCTACCGGAGGCGTGGGAAGTGTTCCTAACCCATGTTGCCCAAGCGTATCCGGTTGTGGAAAATGAAGGTGAAAACCAAAGCGAAGATCAGTAGATAACAAGGTAAGATGAGAACAGGTAACGTAACCCTACTAGTTTAGCTGTGTAAACAACCAAGGACGAAAGTAAAACAAGAAGACTGAACAACAACCTGGCCTTGGAGAACACCGCATGGGAGCCAATGCGGACGCCCAAAGCCAAAGTTTATGTAAACTATTAGTAACAAAAGCGAAATCTGTTCAGTTGAAATTCATGGCCTTGATTTTGCCTGCGGTCGTTTATACCAACCGTGGCGGTGAATCAGCGCGAGCCGAAGACCGCCTAGACGGCCGCTCGGAAAACGAAAGGACGGACACACTGTGTGACGGCGCGCTGGTGGTTTGGTCGCGCAAACGTTTAGTCTGGAATCTGTGCATGACCGTAATCTGACTGTTACCTGCGGGCCCTAAGGTGCAAGAACGTGAGACGGACAAGTTAAAAGACCACCACTACCAAAAACGGCAATAAAGTGGGGTTGACCGCACACAAAGCGGAAGGAGGTGGGGTCGGACGCCGAAATGAAAGCAAAGTTCAAGCTGGTGAGATAATCCGGCGAGGGAGGGTGAACACTGTCCTAAATCCCGGGGTGCGCGAATGTGAGAGGACGGAACAAGGCGAATTGAGAATGTCGAAAAGAACCTCCGCGTAGGACGGAATGTGTGGGTTACCCGCGAAGAACTGAAAGACGGCATCGGACCTAAGTACTGTGGATGCAAAATTGCACCGGCTAGCATATGGACACCTAGGCATAATAAGGTAGTCTGGAATTGGGGAAGGACTGAACGTAGTCCTACTGTTTCCTGCGGGCGGTACGGTAGACGAGCGAGAGAGGAGGATAGCGATTAACCGGTAGGAACACCGACAATGCCAAGAACATGCGAAAAAGCAAGATAGACCGCACACGACGCCGAAGGAGGTCGGGTCGGACGCCGAAATTACTGCAAAGTGCAAGCAATGGGGAACCCGGGGAGGGGATGTAGACACAGTCCTAAAGCCCGTGGTGCGTGAACCTGAATGGGACGGAGCGAGGCGAATCAGGGAGGGCGAAAAGGACCTCCGTGTAGGACTGAATGTGGGTGGGTACCCACGAAGTACTGAAAGACGGCATGGAACCCAAGTACGCCGAAACGAAAGTGCACCGGTCGGCATACGAACGTCTAGGCCGGGCAACGTAGCGAGAAAGTCAAAGCAGAAATGCACTGTAAAACAGAAGTGCTGTCAAGGAAGGCAAAGGGGGGTGTATTCGGGTAAAGCACTACCGCAATTTCTGTGTCGGAAGACGGACATCTGGGGCTAAAGAAAGACAAGGTAAAGTAGTTGAAACGGAAGTAAATGCGCACCGCAAGTGAACGCAGACGCAATGACGAAAAAGAGCATAGGTGGGCGTGGCTACTGACCGGAATTGCTGTAGGACGAAAGCGGAACGTAGGACATACGAAGTTAGAACGGCCAGCAAAATGTAGATCGAAATGTCCGTCTGGGATATGTCTTAGCCCTGGGAAGGTTGCCGGAGGATGTAAGGGCAGCGTAACCCAACAGTAGGGTAATGTAATCGTAAGGAATTTTACCGCCTATGCAAGTAAAACCGAAAAGTACATGCTTATGTCATCATAGGCAGTTGAAACTGCGTAAACTGCGACCGCATACTTTAAATGAAAGGAAAAAAGGACGCGGACTGGGAGGACAAAGGTACTAACAGCCCACCCATATGTTATTATGTACTGCCAGTACAGGAGAGGTGAAAAGGAAGCAGATAGCCTAGGCGTGAAACCGAGCGCGTTGCCGAAGGAATAGCCGGGTTTGGAAAACTCGCAGGGATGGATAATGGTAAGTTTAAGCTGAAAACCGAATGCTTCGCCGGAAGTGTGCGTAGGGAATTCCCGGAAGAAAGCGCTATTCGTAACACCTAAATCATGTAATCTAGTCATTAATCTAAAACCTAAACCCGGAAAAGGCACTGTAAGGATGATGGGTAATGTTAAAGACAGGTAGCTAAATCCCAAAGAAACCTTACAAGGAAAACCTACATCTAAGGTTCTAAAACATTTATAGAAAACACGAAGCGTAAAACTAACCACTAACCAAACATCAAAACGGAACTTAAACCTTAATCCTAACCCTAAAATTCATCGTAAACCTAAGCTTAAACTTAACCCTAAACTTAACCCCAACATTGACCTCAACCCTAAACTTAAACCAAACCTTAACCCTAACCTTAACCCTAAACTTAAACTAAACCCTAACCTTAACCCTAATCCTAACCTTAAACCTAACCCTAAACCTAACACTAACACAAACCTTAATCCTAAACTTAACCTTAACCCTAAACTTCAACCTAACCTGAATGTTAACCCTAATCCTGACCTTAATCCTACCATTAACCTTAACCCTAAACATAAACTTAACCTTAACCTTAACCCTAACCTTAGCCTTAACGCTAATCTTAAACGTAACCCTAAACTTCACCTTAACCATAATCTTAACCCTAACCCCAACCTTCAACTTAACCCCGACCTTAACCCTAACCTTAACCTAAACCCTAACCTTAACAGTAACCTTAACCTTAAAGCTAAACTTAACCCTAACCCTAACCTTAACCTTAACCCTAACCTTAACCCTAAACTTAACCCTTATCTTAACCTTAACGCTCTTCTTAAATCTACCCCTAACCTTAACCTTAACCCTAACCTTAACGCTAGCCTTAAGCCTTAATCGTTAATCGTTAACCCTAACCAACCCTAACCTTAACGGTAACCTTTAACCTAACCCTTATCCCGTTAACCCTGAAGCCGAACCTCAAGCCTAGAGCCAAACCATCGCCCTATAATGCAAACCCCTAATCCTAAAACCCAACCTACGCCCAACCGTAAACCTCACCAAACCCAACACCCTGACCGAAATGTCCGACTTACCTCACGCAGTAGAAGCACACCTACTGATAGCCGATTTCCTAGGCAAAATAAACACGCCTACTGATAACAAGTAAGTACGTCGACAATATCAGCGTACATTGCCATTCCTGCCTACCAACTTCGATCTCACCTAGTGGACTTTTATCCCGAATTATAAAAAGCTTATTTCCCCTAAGATATTGAGCTTAGCACTCCAGATGCGACAAAATACAGTCCGCTTCTGTCGGCGAAAATAGTTTGGCAAGAATTGGTGGATATTCGCTCCTAGCTGAAGTCGCATGAATAAACGAAGTGGAAGGCGAAGTCTATTGGCTGTCTACTTTTGGGACGTTTTTTTAAAATAAGGTTAAAAGTTCGCTTGTGCCTGTCTTCGGTCTCACTATCAACCAGGTCAATGAAAGACATGAGCTTCTCGCATTGTCGAGACGTAAGTGTTGACCGCTTTCCTTCAAGAAGGACACCAAGAACAGAGAAAATTGAGAAGTGAAGAAGAAGCGGGGTCGAGCACCGGCCCTCAGCTTTCGGACTCGTGCAGGAGTCCATCGTCAGAGATAGTAGCGGCAACAGAACCAGCAACAGTTATAGGACATGTAAGCCGATCATCGACCGACGGCGCAAGACTGGAGAGGACCACGCAGGGCTCTATACGCCGGCGCCAAATCGATGAATCGATAGACCGAGTTCTTATCCAAGGCACAGTTTTCAATCAATTCTCGGGCTGTTTTGTTTCCGGCGTAGGCGACTACTCTGGTAGCTGCGAAGTGAAACTCGTGACGCTCTTTGTAAGTGTGGACGGCAACTTGTGATAATGTGTCGCCTTGTTGCACTGCGAGCTGATGCTCGTGTATGTCCAATCCGAACATGCGTCTAGTCCGGCCTGTGGAATTACAAGGACAGTTTCTATATGGGATGCGATAAACCACTCCAGATTGCTTTGGAGGTTCTAGCCGGTCTTTGATTTTCATAAACCTACTGCGCATGGTGGCTTTGGGCGATGTGCAAGTCCAACACCTATCTTCGCAGCAATGCGCTGGGTCACGTCTTAAACGCCTTTGATGTATGGCAGAGAATGCAATATCGTCGGTGGCGTTGCTGTCTGAGTCCTCTGGGCACGACGGCGTATGCAGGGACTACTAAATACCCTCGGATAGCCCTCGCCTTCATTAGACAGAAAAAAATGACCCGTAGCGAGACATAAAATCGTTAAATTATCAAGCACTTCCAGATCTATTTTTTCATATTACAAATGGGTTTCAAATGAGAAGCCTGGAGTTTAGTTCCCTTCAGACCGCGACGAAGGGTTGCTTGAGTCTTCATGTTGAAAGAGCAGAACAAGACTTTAATCCAAATTTGTAAAGATTATAGCTGTCGAAACTTCGAGAATGTAAGGATGAGGCTATGCATGATGAAACAATTTCCGAAAGCTATCAATATTGGCAGAGCAGACAGCACAATCGTTACTAAACAATTTTTACTCAATAACAGAATGCAAAATTGAAAAAAATCTGATAAATGACTTTTTTTTAGGTGGCAAAACAAAACTGGGAGTAAAATTTGTATTGAATAATGAGGCTATGTATGATAAAATAGAGGGCTGTAAAGTTCTCTTACTTGTCAATAAATCGATAATAAGAGCGGTCAGTGGAGGCGGTTTATCGATCAAAATCTAATTTTTTATCAAAATTTTACCAGGAAACCTTAGTAAAACTTAGTAGGGTGGAGGCTATTTTGAGTGAAAAAGTATGAATCCTTAGTTCCGATTTAGGATAAATCGGCAAAACACGACGGGAAGCTTAGATGACTTTTGACCAAAAATAGGAAATTTTGCCAGATTCATAC
>CACRXP010001018.1:13864-24101 GCA_902702965.1 Spirometra erinaceieuropaei
TGTCACGATCCAAGAAAGACGATTGGAGCGGTTTGGATACTTCATCGTCATCCGCCTCACACGATGTCCGTTGTCCGTCCTCGGTCCGGTGCCTTTACCCACCTGGAGGCGTTAAATAGGCCAACCCAAAACCTAGTTCTACACAATCCGTCAAGACGTGGTTTGGTTCAAGGAATGCCATCCTGCCGGGCTAGAGGCGTAAGGGCGTTAAACAAAGCGAAGGAAATCCGCAAATGCGCTAATTAGGGCGCGGCTGGCTTTCGGCCAAATCTGTTCCCATCTCCACGTTTGCTTCCAATAAACCGAGTATAGCTGCCGAATTCATGCCCTTTGTTCTATGTTTGAGTGTCAAAGACGACTACGGGTTCACATAGGTGACGTCCTAATTGTTCTATATCTACACGACTCAGTTCCAGTTGAGTATTAGTGCATGCCCTCAGACTCTTGTTAATAATAATTGTACGACTACGCCACGGCGACCTTCCTTAGTAGTTTGCATATTTGATTCCGCCAGTGCAATCGCCAATAAACGTGATCAGTACTTTCATCCCATAAACTTGGTGTTGAAAAACGCAAGTGACCATTTAGTGCATCTAACACATACAGGTCTTAGGACGTTTTAACGTTCTGAAACTTCATATGGATGGATGCAGAAGATAAGACGGAGAGCATACACACGCTTTCAATAAAGTCCCATCGGGCCAATGCATTTATATGGGCGCGGAGACAAAATAAAACTTAGGGTCTGCAAGTGGAAAAATAGTTGCCGTAGGCCTTAAGAATAAAAAGGACCGTTTCTGCAAGTCAAATCACCAAGGATCGCATACTTGGATTGGTTTATACAGGTGTTCAGCATGAGATCTATGCTCTTTACCAAAACTAGAAAATACATTCAGGCGTTCTTGCCACTTCATAGTTCTAGCAATAACCGCCTTCACTGGGCAACGTTGTTATCCCTAACAGTCCAGGCATAGACACTTCTGTCGCAAATCTGATTTCTATTGTTTGAAGGAGTCAGGTCTTTCGAAGGAGAAAGCCCTCATCACCAGACCAACATACCGTCGTGGAGTTGGGGTTGCACACAGGCCAGAAGCAACCATTACGCACCAAGTTATGGGACCAAAAGACCCGCTGCCACAGCAGGATACGTCTGGAGTCGTTTGCCGAATCTGATGTAGTTGCGGACAAAGCAACTATGTCGGAGAAACTGGGAGATTACTTCGTACGCGAATTGTCGAGCACGCAGCAGCAGTGAGGCAGGGAGACGCTAACGACTCCGACTCGGACTGATAAGCCACCAACGGTGATTGTGAGAACTGTTAATTACAGTCCGCGTGTAGTCCCACGGCTGCCACGTGCTATAAATACTGCAATCCTTGCGCCACCTTCACCTTTATCTGCGAATGTCTCTGATGATGGATTTGAGTAAGAATGCGAAACGTCAGGCCAATAAATTTCTTGTTCCAGTGATCGCATCTTCGTCTTCTGGACCTTCGTGTTCCCATGACATGAGTCGATGTGAAATCAAGCCATCCAAATGCTATGGGCTAAACTCTATTCTACCAAGTTCTTCTAACCGCTAGTCTCTGGGTAGGGCTTTCGAAATAGGACTTGTGCAGTACGAACCATCATGACCGACGATCAACAGAAAAACCCCCTGCGCCCGTATCTGCTTTCCATTACTTCACTTCTCCTGTCGTGGGGACCCTACCGCAGACCACCATTTGACACTCACGCTACTAGTAGTCTTCCCTTACCTTTTTCCTGATAACATAACCGTGGTCCGTTGAGGCTAGAGGTTGGACTCGCGAAACAAATAAACAATTGCTGACGTGCTTTTGAGTGGTAGGCCTGATGGCAGTATTCGACGCAGCATTTATCGTAAGAAGACGTGCTCCAGGCAGTACGTCAATTTTAGGTTTTTCGTACAGCTAAACTTGGAGTGTCATTTCATCCGCCGTTTGACACAAAGGGAAAGAGAGCTCAAGATTTGCGAAAGTCTCTTACGTCCAAACGGGCACCCTGATCGACTCAGTGCTAAATACATGGCTGAAAGACCACCAAAGGCTCCGATGCGGACGGCAGGAAAGAAGCACAGCAGCATGGAGACTATAGGATTTTCCGCGGGTTTTCCTACTGTCGTTAACAATAAAGTGAAATAGACTGAAAACTTAACTGACATCGCAGTAGTGGAGAGCACAAGTCTATTGTGCAGTAGGTGGGCAAACTCATGAAGAGTCAACCGAAACGCCGAAATGCTTTTACGTTTCGAAAAGATTACTTATGTAGTGTTGCAGAAATAATCATCCTGCAGTGTAATTCCATAGTAATTCAGTTACTCCAGAATGCCGGCTGGCGAACAAAATTCTTTCTGGCAGCATGCGAAAACCATACTCTGTTAAAATGACTGCTTAAGAAGCATGCATGTTTCTCATTGATTTTCGATGCCTTTAAAATTTTGATTATATTTCATAGAAGACGCGCATAAAAATATTCATTCTTTTACTCATTCGGTAGAAAATGACGTCTTCTTTGAATTTTATACTCTAGGATAGTGTATAGTTCGGTTTTCAAAAAGTTTCTACCTATGAGATTTTTTAATGTCGTGAAATGCCTGTTCATTAAACATCGTGTGTCTGTATTTGCTAATGTGGCTTGTAGAGTGTACAATATGGCTTGAATCCACTGCCAAATTTTATGAAACCGTAGAGAAATGTATGGTTTTCCATCCACGAAAAATATACGACTTGTAGTTTTACCCTGAATGCAAGTCTAACGGCGGGCCCGGTTACACATTTTTGGGGAATTGTATAAGTTTTTTTAAAATCGAAATATACACTTTCTTAGAGTAGAAAATTCGGAGAAGACGTCATTTTCTACCGAATGAGTAAAAGAATGAATATTTTTATCCCCATCTTCCATGAAATGTAATTGGCATTTTAAGGGCACCGAAAATCAATGAGAAACATGCATGCTACTTAAGCAGTCATTTTAACAGAGTATGGTTTTTGCATGCTGCCAAAAAGAATTTCGTTCGGAAGCCGGCATCCTGAGGTAGCGGAATTATTATAGAGTTATACTGAAGGCTGATTAGTTTTACAACCCTACTTACTTAATCTTTCCGAAACAAAAACGCATTTCGGAATTTCATTTGACATTTCATGAGTTAGTCCACCTACTGTGCTTCAGACCACATGCGAAAACGATTAATTTGAAATATAATATTAAAAAACTTAGCTCTTCTCACATTTTATAGCACTGACAGGACTAACAGGTATGCGGAAATATGATACAGTTTGTCTTTCTTCATTTCCGAACCCCAATATTAACCCCGACAGGCAGTATTTTAATTGGCCTTGATAGGTCGATCATAGTTCCTTGCATTGCCAATAGAAGCGAAGAGACGAGTCCCAGGAAGTAATCTTGAAGAAGGAGACACGATCGCTGGGACAAGAGCTTTATTATCCTGACGTTTCGGATTCCTGCTCGAACCCTGAAGATGGGTTCGCAAGACAAGCTTACTAGTTAAGTGCAATGCACATGTTACGTCAAGGATTACCGCTTCAAACGACTTAAATGAAACCTCTTCGATCGTGATGGAGGCGCTCTTTCCTGTGTGCTATTCAGCGTAGAATAACAAACATTTGGAATAACATTTCTAGTATATTTCATGCTGAGAGGCAGCTAAACAAAACTCGATCTTTGATCATTAAGAGTTAAAACAAGACCAGGATTCTGTGAGATTATTCGAGCTATGTTTTGAACGAGAGGTCCGAAATATTAGGATAGGTCCGAACTCGATAAAAGTCCAGTATATCCTTCTCTTACCTATGCTAAATTCGCTGATATGTGCCGTAGATTGTATAGAGCGGTTTGTAAAATATATTTTTTTGAATTGGTCGAATTTCCATATACATAAGAAACATAGTGTTTTAATTAGTACTAGCCGGACCCTGCCACGCGTTGCTGTGGTTCAATCTGATGAATTGGGAAATAAGGGAAAGAGGCAGGAGACGTTCCCAATTAAGAAAAATGTAAGGGCCGCCGGTTGGCGGTACGTATTGTGTGCGGAACCCAGGATTCTCCTTCTAGGCGCTGTCGAAGACAGGGCAATTGTTTGCTGCAGTCAGCCGCGCTCGAGATTTCCGCAGTAATTGGTGACGGTCGGCATTTATTTCGTCCACCGGTTTCGATTAAGGCAGTGGTGGCCTGAAGTGTCCTGCAGGCAGTAGCAGTGCATCAGAAATGGTCTGCTGTTTCCTCGCAAATCCTGCAGTGTTCGATCAGGGGCCTCGAGCGCTTTTTGCGCCATTGTGCATTCATCCCAAACAATCGGTTTGCATTTCTGCAGTACTTTTCCCAAGCCGGATGCTTTGGAAATGTTACACGCGGGAGTTTCAATGAATTGCGACTTTAAAGGCAATTTCGAAGCTAAATGAACGGGTTCTCTGCCAGGTAACAGAGTTGCAGCTATTCCGGGGATGCAAGTGCTAGGGCTATGTCATTCATTGGATCGAACTGTCGTCAGAATCAATCGTCGTGGGAACGTTTTGCCAGTCCCTCCTGGCGCATCTAGGAAGAGGTTTCCTCCAACCCCGTTACTGACGTTCCGCAGTATTTGATCGTAAATGTCATTCTGCCCCAGTCTTAGCTTGTGAATGTTTGATAGCAAGCCATCTGCAAATTCTATTTCTCCGGTAAATCTGTTGGAGATGAAGGTGAGAATGCGGTCAATAGGACTGCAAACAATGCATGAATTTGATGTGGATGGGACGTGTTGCAGGCGCCATTAATACATATGTCCCACTGTTGATCGTTCTCCAGTAACTTAAGAGCCTGACACGCACTGCTGAAAGTGGCATGCGTAGCGTCGTTGACAGATTTCAATTGCTGGAAAGACGTTGGACGTGGCACATTCATCAACACCATGCGAAGTAAGATTGGGATGCACGGTATGCAGTCTGCCTATCGCAGTTCCTTTGAGTATACCGGAGTGCCCATCCACTCGCTCTCCTCATTTGCGTTGTTCGGATGATTTTCTACGCACATACCCTGTGTAATACGTAGGCACTTTCGAATGCGGCAGTGTTTTCGTAAACGCGTCACTTTGGCTTGACGTGGAGAACGCAGTTAATGTTGTTGCCAGTGGACCTAAGGCAACCTGTTGCGCGTTTGCATCGGTAAAGCAAACGCATTGCCCATTCTCTAACTGTACCGCAAGTGAACAGCACCTGGACTTCGCACATGGATCGGGAATGAAAGAATTCGCCACATGGATTTCTTGCCGTTGACGCATCTTCCAGCCCAATACTGTGCGATTTCATTGTGTTGTATGTCCGCATCCCCTTGTTTCCTTTCGTGTTGCAGGCCGAAAACGGCCATGTCGCTGCCTTTATTCACGTACTTACAAAAGTACCTAATTCATTTCCCAAAATTGCAGTGTTCCACATTAATGTGAACTGCGTTTGCTTTTAAAAGCAAAGGTGAATACAAAACAACCCGGCGGTTACCGACTTCTATGTCACCGATCCGCATTCGTACGGTTGCCAATTTGCCGATGTCTTCTGCTGATCATTTTCGGTATAAGGGACTTCCGTCTATCATGCCGGGAGAGGGGGGGGTTAGAGAATTGAGATTCAGTGCATCCAAGGTCCATGTATCATATTCTTCGTCACAACTTCATGCAAATCATTGACGACGGCGATATCAGGTTATTTCCGCACATACTGCGTCGTCGATTTCGTTGGAAGCGATCTTGTTATAGAGCCAGATCAGGACATGTGCATGGGGCAGTCCCCTCTTTTGCCTTTCCACCTAATACCTCCAGCAGCGCACAGACCCAACGACCTCGTGTTTCACCAAGAAGTTCACCAGCGATTGCAGTTTCTTCCCACAAACTGCCGATAGTCCTGGAGGTAAGAGCTGATAAACATCCCCCAAGCTGGATTGCCTGTGAATGTAATGAGTAGGTCTGGACGTCCGTACTGACAAACGTAAGCAATTGCACCTCGAGCGTACTCGAACATATGGCGTGGACTGTCTGTGTATGTGGATGACAAAAGCGTTAGTCTTACAACTTTATCTGTATTACCGTCGTTGACAACTGCATCATGCAAAGGAATATAGTCTTCAGAGCGCAGCTTATTCTGATTCAAGCGAAGGTAAAGCAGGCGTTCAGTTTCGATTTTTGCGTACATATTCACAATGCAGTGATGAAGCAATTGACGGCATTTCAAAAGGGGATTACCTACATTCTGTCGACTCATAAGTCGGTAGGAGTAGTGGTTCATTGCGCTGCATTTCATGTGCGTTACCTCGTCACTGACTGGATTTATCAGCTCAACGCTGAGGTGATATCCATCGGCACCATCCCGTAAGGTAAATGGATACTGCGTTGGAATCGGTCTCCGACTGCCGGTGTATATGTTATCAACTTGCCCTAAAATAATTAGTTTTCCAACGGTTGTTGTCGTACCGTCGTTTACAACAGCATCACGCAGAGTGAATGCTGAGCACGGAGGCGTGTTGGACGCCGGTCTGCTGTTCCACGCTGGCGCCATTCGGCCACTCTCAGCTGGTAGTGTTCATTCTGTTGTGAACGAAGCAGGCCTGAAGCTGCAGAACGCGGTAGCCGTGACCGCAAGCGGGCCTCCTCAAGCCGTGCTGCACGACACTGAGCTGGCATTGGATGACAGCCCCTTTATGTGGGTTGTGCGGGGGGGAGGGTCTGGTGTAAATTGCATCCAGTCCTCACCCCCAAGAATCCCCGAGGCAGCGGTGACGGCCCTATTATATGGACTGTGGGACAATTTTAAGTGGCGTCCAAGTCTTGCGTGTTTTTTGCTGCAGGGTGGGTGATTTGCCTACCGGTCCAGGTGGGGTGGGGGGGGGCATGCTCAAGTGTCTGCAGGGTGGGTGAGTGCAACTGTCGGGCGGAGCACGTGCGTTGGAGCGAATGTCGGTCAAGTGACCGCAGTCTGGGCGCACAAGTGTCTGCGCGGATGTAGGTCAAGTGGCCGCAGCTGGTGGCGTTGTTAGGCCGGGAAAAATCCTGTTTTTTACCCATCACAGGCATACCATCGGCATAATTACACAACTGACCAGCCAAAAACCCGGCCCTATGCGCGGGTCGGGTTGTGTCCAAATTTCAGCGCAATCGGTGCAGTACTTTTCGGAGATTAGATATAACACAGAAAAAAAAACCTTCCATTTTTATATATATAGATAGATGTATCAAATGATTAGGATGATCACAACTCTATGTTACATAGACCATGATTTGGTTTATGTGGAAAGATACTGTCACCCATAAACGTTGGCCTTACATACCAGACTGTATTAGGGCTCTTGTCAATCCCCGTCGATTGACCTGGTTGCCCTGACGTATTGGTGTCAAATTGTCTACAGATGCGCGCCTCAATGAAGGGGAATGCACATCGGCCGTAGAACATCAGCACGGCAGAGGTCTTACTTAGTTGCGACTGAATGACGTCTCCCGTTTCTCGTTCAGTAGAGTGTCAGGGCTGGCATCCGTGCAGGTCAGTCCACAAAGGTTGACAGGGGAAGTGGTCGGATCCTATTTCGTAGCCGTACCTGCAGTAGACAGGCCCCAGCCTAACCCCTAACCCCAACTCCAACCCCTAACCTTAACTCCCAACCCCTAACCCCAACTCCTAATCCCTAACTCCTAACCCCAACCCCTAACGCCAAACCTAAACCTCTAACCTTAACCCCAACCCCTCTCGAGTTAATTCCGTAGAAACGATCGGTGAGCGTCCCTCTACCATATGCGTATACTTGTATTGAAAAACGGGCATCCTAAAGAATGTAAATTAAAATAGAAGAGATTCTTTGGAAACAAAGTAACATTTACTGCGTAAATTTCCGAGACTGGTTTCCCAGCTCGTCGTCAAAAAACTAAGTTAAGTATTTGCTCATGTTTGCCAGGTGATTCTGGGGATGAAGTGGCTTATTTAGATAGATCTCTAGGAACTACTTTTCAGATCCTAGATGCAAGCATCTGAACAAATGATAATTCAACAAACGAGTTCCGGAAAGTATATCAAATGCAAATACTATTTTTCTTGGAATATTGGACGTGTTCGCAATTTTGCGGACCTAGATTAACATATGTTTGTAACCGACAAGATGCATGGTTACACACCATCACTGGGTAACAGATCATTTCCCTTAGATATTCTTTGCAAATTACAGAATTTATATATGTACTGAAAGATGGGCATCCCAAGAAACATAATTTGAGGAAAAATGAGCCCTTTGGGAAATTGAACAAACTTTGTTTTGTACATTTTCGACGCGAGTTCCCCAGGCCGTCGTCAGACGTGTAGCAAGTGTGAAAAAAAAAACAGTTAGAACTTAAACATACCCGAAAAATCGATATTGCCTTGTCAGCGCTGAGCGCGAGTTGATTCTGTGGGCTGACGTTACGTTTTGATTGGCTAGCACCTTTTCCATTTTTCTTTAAGATTTGTGTACATGGTGTCCAGATCGATGCGCTGATTGATGCATGAATCATCAGAGTGAATGGCCACTAGGACTTTCCGGCCTTTCTTATATGAGCAGGAACCGACAGTGCGTGTTTTGAATAAGGCAAAAGCGACAAAGCATGCAGAATTTATTGACGTCACAAATATCGAGACCTCTTATTCAACTGCACAACTGCAAGCCGAGGCCCTCTCTTTGGGACTTAAATTCTGTGTGCCGAGAAGAAAAATAGATCCGACGGAGACTGAGGCTCAATTTGAAGACCTTTATCACCAATTATCGGAAGTAACGCCGACGTCATAGGACAATGTGAGATGGTTGAAAACGAGATTCGGAGATATCGCCTATCAATACAGAACTTTCCCGACTACACAACGCTCACTACTAACTAGATAACACCTCTCGGTCCTAACTGACATATGTAAGACTGCTGCAGTCGTCATCTCGAGACCTTACGAAGGAGGCGGTGTCGTGATTATGTGAGAAAAATGGAAGCGATACTGAGTGACTCCAGCAAATTTTCATCGGAAACCCATGAGAAAGAAGAAAAAAACGCTAGAAGACCTTATTAAGAAAAAGGCAAAGCCGTTACTTGGAAGGCAAATATCAGACGAGAACATGGCTGCGTTTCTAAGCCCTCTAGGTTCGACTATTACCAGACCATATGGACTGCCAAAATTGCACGAACCAGGGGTGCCATTTCGACCAAATTATCAGTTAGGAATTCACCTCAACATAAACTTTCCCAGTGGTAAGTCCAACGTATTGAACCAATCATGGGCTACCTTGCCGTCGACACTACTAAAGATACTTTCGCCTTCGTAGATGAGCTGAAAAATGAGAATTTATTGAATAAACATATGAATTCGCTTGACGTGTAAAGCCTGTTTACAAAAGTGCCCCTGGATGAAAAAATTGACATAATGTGTGAGCATGCAAGGGAAACATGTCTGCCACCAGGGCAACTGCGGGAACTACTACAGATATGCACAAAGAATGCACAGTTCTTGTTTACCATTCGGCTGTATCGTTAGATCGACGGTGTGGCTATGGGCAGTCCATTGGGGCCAGTTCTTGCGGACATCTTCATGTCGAATCTCGAGCGAAAACTAGCCCGGAACTTACAACGAGCCTCATTCTATAGGCGATATGTGGATGACATTTTCGCCATAGTCAAAAACCCAGACGACGGAGAACCACTACTTAAGGCTCTGAACAAAGCACATGCAAAAATCAAATAAATTATCGAGCACAAGAAGAACGACACACTGCTTTTCCTGGATATTCTTTTTCATAGGCAGGCAGATGGCTCCATTCAGAGATCCATCTATGGAAAACCCACCTGGGAAGGACAATACATACACTTTCTCAGTTTCGTTCCCGTTCAGAGAAAACGGACCTTGGTTTTCTGCCTCTTCAACAGAGCCACCAGATTCTGCTTCTCAGATACGATTGATGACGAGCTCACTTTCCTAAAGAACGTTTTTCTTGCAAGCGAGTATTCGGAGAACTTCATTGGTAAAAATTGCCATCCCAGACAAGGAATTACTGAAGAAGTATCTGTACCAAAAAGCCAGTGACCATCTACATCCCCTTCAAGGGTGATAACGTCTCAAACGTGATCAAGCGACGACTTCGGTGCACAATCGAACTTACGTATGCCGCCTCTAACTCGTTGTTCATAAGCATTACAACGGCTATTCCAGTTAGACCAGCTAAAGACATTTTGCCT
>CACRXP010001018.1:27438-37978 GCA_902702965.1 Spirometra erinaceieuropaei
CGGGATTTTGAGATGAAGACAGTTGCAGTTTTCCTCTGCGCCCACAACCGAACATTTGTATTTAAATAGCTAGAAAAGAACACACCACTAGGATGAATGTTAAAGAATGGGGGAGTAAAGAGTCTAAGAAAACGTTTTTTTTCAAAATTGGAAGTCACGGAGTTGGTGGCATTCGTAACTAAAAGCTCTCAGTAGCAGATCGAAAAGCATTGCCGTTGTGTTTAGGCGATCTTGTTGATAATGCAGGACGTGGAAGTAATCGTTGTGTCTTCTGTCCCCATCTATATGGATAGAGAAACCCTTCGATTTGCAGCCTCCGAATGATCCCGTGAATCGAAGACTTTCATTGACGGATAGTACGTCGATGATCGAATGTAGATTATCGTTCTTAAAAAGTTTGCAAACATGACAATTATAAGTTTGATTGTTAGTGTCGAATAAGCTACACAACAAAACTGCTGGCACAAAATTAGATTTGTCGAATAGATTTATCTGAATTATGCAGTCGTGGAAATACAACTGACGAAAATTACTAACCGCAAGTCCGAGATGTCTTTGCAATCGTTAACCGGCACAACTACTTGCAGTTCTGATACTTGAATTATTGAAAATTAGGCTTCAAAAGGTCTGCCGGGCTAAACATCAGTGAAAAATCAACGCACAGAAAATTGTGCTTTGTTTGACTTTCAGAGGTCATTGTCAGACAGGTCATTTGATATATCATGGGAGTTTTTATGCTAACAAATATGCAATGCATCAGACAGATAGAATAATAGTTTGAAAGTCAAATTTACAAACATAGGTTTTCAGGAACCCATTAGGCCCAGACAGCAGCTAACGAACTAGAAAGACGACGTCTACGGGCAGCGATAATGAGCGCCTTCCCACGCGGCGAATTTAACTTATTACAAAATTACCCCTCCTACAATTGCGAGATAAATACCAACTCGTGTTGAAGGAAACATCAACGTGAATTTACTCATTCACTTGTTCCCGTGGAGCGGGGTATATTGACTTTGTAACGAGGCGCCCGGATAAGAGGATTCGTGAACACATATCGGCTTGGCTGGACAGAGGTTTTGTTGTCAGAAGACCTTGATACAAGCACCCTGTCTCCATGGCCAACGCCGATCCCAGATAGTGATCTCACGCCGTTCCAACACCCTGATGACTGTGATGCGTACTTTGCGTACTCGACTTACAAACATCACTTGCAGCCAATGCCACCCAGCCTTGAACCAATTAACGTAAAACGGCGATCTCATCGTGTGTGTGACATGGAAACGATGAGTGTTGATAGTCACAGAGACATTTATATTATCACTCTTATATTTCCATCTTCTACGCAATTGTACGAGCCGCATGATAAATTATCAAAAACATGTGTTTGCAGACATGACTTATTAAGTGCGACATGAGAATATTGGTTGAAAGTAGAAAAATATTAAGTAAGCTTAACACTCTTCTTAGAAAAACGTGACCGATCTCATGAAATGTTGGCCAGAATTCTGAAATGCCCTTCCGATTAGGAAGGATTACTTAAGTGGGGTTGTTATACTGATTATCATGCAGCATAACCCGATGACATTTTGGACTTGCCAGGATGTCGGCTTTTGAATGCATTTAGTTTTAACCTTCTGCAGAAATGACACTTGATAAAAAATGACTACATAAGAAGCATGCATTTTTCCTATTGATTTTCGATAGTATTATATATTCAAATATATTTTACAGAAAACATGCACAAAATATGCTTTTTTCGCTCATATGATAGGAAATCACATGGTTTTCATATTTTATGCCCGAAAAAGTGTATATTTTGGTTTTAAAAAAGTTTATAATTATGAGATCTTTAAGACTGTGCGATGTCCGTGCATGCAAAACCGCACATGTCCGTTTTTAAATGCTCCTTATGAAATGTACAACGCAGTCCGGATTCATTGCAAAATTTCATGAACTCTATGTGATATCTTCTTAAAAACATACATGATTTTCCTTACGTTGAAAGTATGCACCTTGTAGACTGAAATTGCTAAACGCTGATGCAATGGTAGATCGGGCAAAAATTTATTTGGGAATTGAGAAACTTATTTAAAACCAAAATATACGATTTGTCGGGCATAATGTGTGAAAACAATGTGATTGCCTATCAAATGAGCGAAAAAGCATATTTTTGTGCGTGTTTTCTGTAAAATATATTTGAATATATAATACCATCGAAAATCAATGGGAAAAATGCATGCTTCTTATGTAGTCATTTTTTATCAAGTGTCGTTTCTGCAGGAGGTCAAAACTAAATGCATTCAAAAGCCGACATCCTTGCAAGTCCAAAATGTCATCGGGTTATGCTGCATGATAATCAGTATAACAACCCCACTTAAGTAATCCTTCCTAATCGGAAGGGCATTTCAGAATTCTGGCCAACATTTCATAAGATCGGTCACGCACTGTACACGGAAAGGGAATGGGAAGCTCATGTACTGGTAAACATAAGGTCTTGTTGGATTTTTTTATCATTCTGAACATGCCAATTCTGGCGACATACCAACTGTACCACCTCTTACGAAAATACCGATTTTGCAAATAAATAAGCATATTTATTTAGAGATTAGGTATCAGCTTTATAGAATACTTTTTTTCCAAGACTAGGTTTTGCATATATTTAAGACCTGCGTTCAATTCAAAAATATAACATTGTTATCTTTGTCGTCTTGGTAAAACGCCTAGCAAAAGTAGATTAGCTATTGCCAGTCGCGAGTGTCCATTCATTTTTGCCCACCTGCGCGTCTTACTTGGCGGATATGATTAAAAGCATAGGTGCGGCATTAGATAATACTTGTTCAAAAGTTTACACTTGTCAAAATGGTTTTGAAAAAAACTGCATGCACTTTTGGAACTGACTGAAGGCTAAATTAGACAGCGCTGGTATGTCCAGATACGTTCAATTGTAATCTTTTAGCCAACAGTTTAGCTTTTTTATTTGGTAAATATGAAAAAGACAAATTGACTCCGTGATGAAGCATAGTCTCCATAGATAATTTTTTTGGCATACTTTGAGACAGTAATCTGAAAATGTACATAAAATCCCGTCAGCAAAATGTAAAGCGCTATCGCTAGGTTGTGACTTACTTTAACCATCCAGTATATTTCCAGGTTACCAGGGGAAAGATGGCAAATAAATTTGCTTTTGTTTTTTACGCATTTAACATCCTCAAGTTGGACGTTTTGAAGCCAGAGATAATGATTTCTTAAGTCATTAAGCGCAACAAATGCCCCATTTAATTTTATTGCGATTTTCATTTCAATAAGCTCTGTGCGTATGCCATTCGAGTCCTTGGAACCTGAAACGAATCATTTTATAAGTAAACATGCCATGTTATTAATTTTTTTTCTGTTTACCTATGCCAAGACCTAAATCACAAAAACGGACAAATGTACAAAAGTATAAAGCTATTAGACGTTTGCGTACGTATATATTCATTTAGAAAACACGTTCGGTTACCGCTTGAGAAACACAAATGCCTGCTTTGCCCAAAGCAATATGAACGAAACGTGCGCATCGACTCTATCAATAGACATATTGATTTACCTGCGTGTTATCACGCACTCCGCCCACGCAGCCAGGTGGCGCAGCTCACATTATTGTGCAGTACAAACGCCGTCACCACGTCGGAGAGGACCATTGTGGGCCAGGCAGCACAAACCAGACCTAGACACGGACGTAGTCCCCTCCCCCCACCCCTTACGGCACAACAATATACATGTTCACACGTTGCTGCAATCTAGCAGTACCTGATGATGAACTCCAGTCCGAATTCGAAAGCTAAGGCCAATAGAGCTACCGTCCCCGTGATTGTGCCTTCGTCTTCTTTTAAACAAGAACCTGGGATGAGCGTGTTCTCTTCAATTTTTGAAAAACAAAAACGTTCGCACGTTTACGGTTTCTTGAAAATAACTCCTTCTGGTGGTGTGCACTGAGTAGTATTTTACTATTCATTTGGATGGCTTTTTTCCGATAAGTAAGGTTTTGTGTTCTTAGATTAGGTTTTTATAAAAGAACTGAGTTCATGCTGTCCTTGAGTAGATCCCGTGCACACCTTTCAAGAAGTGAATTAGATGTGTCACGTTGGAGAAAATCATCAATCCTTAATATTATTCGACTTAACCATCGAACTATTTGTACTCGAGCAAATTAAACGACAAGAGATATATCTTTTGCAATGTAAAGTTTCATGTAAAAGTAAATCTGGAACACTAACCGAGTTTGTAGGCCGATTGGGCAGATGCCTCTTTGCCAATGTAGCAGATATAGGTAGCGAAATCACCCACGGAGATGCTTGTCGTTATTGCATACTCCATTCCAGTCTCAGTTTTTTCAATTTCTAGTAAAAAAAGCTATTTATCGGAATTGTAATCCATAACCGCTCATCACAAAACGCTTTAATTTCGTTCCGTGGGTCCTAACACACAAGTCGTCACAGAGGAGACAACTGAAGATTATTATTTGCTGGATTGTTGACAAAGACCAAACCCTTCTCACAGATTCCATATGGTATCTTGGCAAGTTAGCAATAACCAAACAGCATACAGTATTTCTGAGTATACCGAAATGTATTCTAAGTAATGAATTAGTTCATTTATTTGTGCGTGCGATTACCACGCCAAGATAGCCTACCACACTTCCCCGGTTCCTGAACATCCGTCACACCGGTACATCTCACTCCATCGGGGCTTAAACACGTGAAGTTCTACAAGAGAAGGGGCGATAAGTTAACGTATTTTGTGTTTTAATTCACGAACCTGTGTCTTGTTCCTAGCAAACTTGTGTCTTAATTACATGCGGTTCGAATGCATGGAAGACCCTCAGTTTAAATGGTTCAGAAATACTAAACGTTAAAGGGCATGTACGTAAAACTGAAGAAAACTGCCATATTTTAAAGGCTAAATTTCTGAATTTGGATATATTCGGCCAGCGAGCAGCATTACGTCAGTTAAAACGCCGCAACCCAATTTTTACCATGACGAAACTACGTTTAGAGTTTTGCCGATCAATGCGAAGGTGCCATCAGAGGCTTTGATGAGAAAATTAGATCATTGTGAACCAATTTGCCTTCTCATCTGCCAAACTGGTCAGATGTGGTTATGTGGCCCCGCCTGAAGTAAGCAAACCCCAGTCACCGTTAATATGGGCCCGGTGGTAATGCGGGTTTTTACAGGTGGAGCCGGGGAACGCACAGACGACGAGGTCAAGTAATTGTTTGAAAAGGAAAAGCCATTAGGATTGTGCGGTTGTAATTTGAGTGGTTCAGAAATAGTTGCCTTAGCCCCTTATCCTAAACCCCAACTCCTTACCCCTAACCTTAAGCTCTAGCCATAACCCCTTACCTCTAACCATAAACCCTAGTCCCTAACCACTACCCCAACAGTACTCTGTCCATCAGGTGGGGCTGCCAAACCACATCTTACCACGAAACATGCCTGTCTACGCATCCATTAGCGATCTTAGATAAAAAACGTTTCTTACATCCGCTTGATTTGGTGTTGAGGTCACAAAAGACCAGGATAATCCGGTTTCTTCCTCTTCGGGGCCTATTAGGCGGTGTTTTGGTGCAACAGAATCCTCGAAATATGCAGCATCTGCATTAAGATCAAAAAAGTCTCTGTCAAACGAGCAGACGCATATTTGGCCCCGAAGCTGAAAACTCGTAATACCGACACATACCGCTTGTCACTATTATAAGCACAAAGCACAGGCGGAGCTCCTGCGATTGTACGAATTAAAGATTTAGTGCAGGCATGACGTAAGAAGGTTGAAGTTTAAAATAACAACAATAATGTACAGAATGTGTAAACTATTTACATCTTTCCGCATACTTGATCAGAGCATTTATCACAAAAGATGCAATACACGCGCAATTAAACGGCATCTTGTGACACTCAGTATATACAGCCCATAAAGTAATAAGCGTAGCAGAAAATCTGGCAGCAGGTCATGCAAGCGTTTAGCGCATGAGAAATGTACCTAACCACAGAAAGAAGTGTTCCACGACCACAGATATGCCGTTCACATCAATCCAGCAGGAATAACCCTCGAATATCTCATTTCTAAAGTATGCGAGTACAGTAACAGTCTGAGGTTCCGAGGTCTCTAAAATTGGTAGGCCAATAGTTAGTTCTCAGGGACATTGCGTAACACATATCCACATCTTCTTACTAGTCTCACATTTACAGAAGGCAATAATAATATCACAATGTCCTATAGTTGTGATTGGCTTGACGATGATGAGAACGTGAAAATGACATAAATCATGAGTTATGCAGATCACTGTTTAATTTGAATCCGAATTATAACGAATACATGTATTTATCTTTTCTTAATAGATGAAAAATATTACTGAGCATAGGAAGCATCGGTTATTGTAAAATCTGTAGAACAAATAGGTGTGGACACAGGAAGCCTTAAGGACTGCTTGCTATCGCTCATTCAAAACCCTGTGTATTCTAATTATGTGTGGTTTATCCTATACTCATGTCAACGCAATCTCATAGTGAGTTAGAGAAGCGCGTTAGAATCGGCATCATTTCGGACAAAACTAAAATGTGATCTTTCAGAGACAAAAACCCAACAGAAGAAACGGTTTTCAACGTAAACAAGCCAAACAACTTTTTAAAAACACTGCAACTAGTGGAAAGTGTTATTTCACACCAACCCTGTTGCTGGATGCAAGCGCCCAAACGACTCCTGAACTACAGTACTCATACCCAAAATATGATATTCACCTGTTTAATGCACTTTTTCCAAATGTCATCCGCTAAGGAGACTGATTGACATTCTCCTGCACATACCGGTTAAAATCAACTTGGTGCAAGGTAATTTCATATCCTCCTGTCTTAAATTATTCAAGGAAAATAAATACAAAAAAACGCTAAATAATAACAGTAGATGACGGAACATTTGAGCATCTTCTCGGCTTTCACAACTTTTAGTAGCCTTTCCTAGAAAACATTCATTGGCAGATATAGCCACCGGTTAGTGCGTCTGTTACTCTTCGGACGCTTTTGTGGCAAACATTTTCGCGTATCCCCAGAGAGGTCGAATTTCACTTGTGCAATTAAAACAATCCATGAACCTGATCGCAATACTTCAAAATATTGAAGCAACCAACAGTGACTCTACGAATATTGTGGTTGCATTAGCATAGTTTAGATAGCAGATTCGTCTTGAATTCAAATTCATTGGGGGTTTTTGGCCGATAACATTAAGATGAGTAATATTCTGAAAATGGAGAAACAACACAGAGGCATGTGTCCAGGTTTCTTAGGAAATGTAAAACTGTAATTAATTTTCAAAAATATTGGTACTGCCTCGAATTACTACTCGAGTGTTTGGACAAGTTGAAACCGTTTGAGCCGACGTACATTAAAAGCGAAAAGATTTGATAAAAATAGATGAACACACATTGCTAATAGTTGTAATTAACTTAAATACCCCTGATCTTGCTCAGACGCCGTGTTTAGTTAGTAGAAATATGGAATCCAACACACGTTTTAGTTTGTATTATTTAATTGTGTTTAAAAAACATTTGAATGGACTAACTGAGACACGTATGATTTTATAATAAAGAATGAAATATAAACAACATTCACCTTCTAAACTCGCATAATGTTCACTAAACGATCCTTGGAATGCGCAAGACATCTGTGGGGCAATCAAATTGTTGGTTGCAGGAAAACATGCGGCATATGAGTAATTTCAGATGAAGGCGCGAAAGCATAATATAAATAGAACCACTCTTACTGTTTGAACGTGTGTGAAAAAATACCATTTTCGATTATCGCATACACATATTTTCGTTTAATCTACTTAAAAAATTACATACCACATGGACACCTTCTGGTTTTCTTACGGTCCAGGGAATCATTACCACCTGTTCGCTTGCACAGTGAACAACGGGCCCATGTAGGTCGAAATAACCTACAGAGAAATTCAGAGGAAGCGTTGATTTTAGGGATAAACATGATCGTTTTTGAGCTTGCGTATTCAAGCAAATTTCGATCATTTTTGTAGTTAACGTAAACACTAAAACACAGGCCAGTATTTGCAGCGGAAGGTAAACTTCTTCTTGATTTGATTTTGATACCAAATCTTGTTTACTCAAAAACCTTTGACACATGTGTGTATAGTGGATGTTGGAGTAAACTACATGCAATTTTAGTCATGCTAACTGGGGGGTCGAAGTCCTCGAGTAAAATGGTTTCATAAAGGCGACATAGCCAGCTCACTTACCCTCGTAAAAACAAACATCCATGCTGCCTTTTCTAGTGCAACTATAATCTATTATGATGCGATTATAATGTTAAAATAATAGAACATTTAAACTAATTATGCATTCATAAATAAAATATCAAATTTTCGTGCCTGGATGTGTTTTATGGTATCAAAAATGTCGAAAAAAACATGCCAAAGTACCCAAGCTGCAGACACACCTGCATAAAGCCGCAAATAAATTAAAAGACGAGCAAAATCTTTTCGACCAGTCTATCATGAAATAAAGACAGTTAAAAGAGTTTAAACAATGGACAGGTATTAAAAATAAGCACGCATCATGTTCACGGATCTTTAGAAAGATTTTCAAAAGATAGTACATGGGCAGCCTTGTTTAACTCCAGTCACAGATTAGCTGGCATCCCGACCGACAAAACGCAGACCGCTGTTCTTCACCTGATCAGTCTTCTAAGTGCACCGCTTGTGTTTTTTGTTCTAAGAGGGGGTTTTTAAAACTTGTCCACTACCCGATAAAATGCACTTGCATTTTGCAGAAGCTACAGGATTTTTGGTAGGGTGTGAAATGTGAGTCCTCATTTCGGCCACTCACACGTTGTGATATCCACAGGTAGGCGCCACCGACAGCTAATCCAAAAAGGTGTCTCTGCATCGCTTTCGTCGAATACGGATGTTAAAAGTTGCGTTCCAGTAAGGGATGGAGTTTTAGCGTGTCCGCCAGAAAACAGATTACCGCACAGTATCCTAATGCATGGACTTTGAATGTTTTAATTATGAATTAGTGTCAGGTTGTGCGCATATCGAAGTTTGCATACAGTATATGCGATAGCTAATGGAACGTCATAAGCCCCAAAAGAAATCTCCTTAACGCATAATCTGGCAAAGTTGCCCTCCTCAAAGAAATGACCGTCCTTATAATGAGAACTAAATTTGGTTTGTGAATTAATATTCATTAGCAGTAATAATTACTCTTCACCGTAGACTAGAACTTAGCAGAACGGCCACTAAACATTAATAAATTCTGGGTGCCGTCATTGTTTTAGCCTACGTGTACTTTCCTGACAATTGCAAATATTTATAATGTGACATTAAAAGTCACCTTACAAAGTGACCATTTTAATTTTTATGCATATAGTGAGGCAATACTCCCCCGGTCTGGCTAAGAGTTATAAAAACCTCTAATAGGGGCAGGCAGACCATTTATAGTTTACGCCATAGGTAAACAGTTTTATGGCAACTCTGTTCATTATATGTAATTGTAGATCCGAATCGTGAAGAAAACCATGAGGGAGTGAGAGGCGGATTCTTATCTGAATTGAAGAAATTATTAGTAATTTTTAGACACTTAAAAAAAGCAGCCCAATTCACTCAGTTTTCTCTGGCTATAGTTCAGAAAAGAATGTGTGTGGGCGCTCACTTCTCGGTCACAAAAGAGAACGCCGTAGAACTCGCTACTTTTGTATGCAATTTCAGAGATTGCCATGGTTCTAAGATTTTGATAGAGACAGACCGCAGAACCCAGTCTCAGAGCATTCGATCAAAAAACGCAGACAATGGCAAAATATTTAGCGATATTTAAAAAACACATCATACCTCAGCGTGGAACAAATTTTCGAAACTACATAGTAATTTTTCTTAAAAAGATACCATGATGAATTAAAAATAATTTCATTGCGATTGCATCGGGGTAAGTCCCTTCCAACTTGTTTATGACTGATAGAATCTCGCGCACGTAGCCTTATAAAAGCTGCTTTCTCCGTTAGGCTGTCTAAAAATTCAAGTAATATCCCCTTCGTTAAAGTAAGCCTTTAAAAAAACAAAGGCTTCCATTGGCAAAGTAAAACGTCTTACCTGCTAGTCGTAGGGTTGCCTCGGAACTAACAAACAAACGTTACGTATTCATGCTAACGCCTGTATAGGTAATTAAGGTGCCAAACTACTTGTGAAAGATATTTTATCAACGATGGCGTAATACAAAAACAAAGAGCCGAATAAAGGGGCACTAAACTGAACTCACTTTCTTTTGCATAAATTCCGGTCTTTCTATACACACCTCCAATATGCCTAAAGGAGCGTGTGTAAAAGTAAATTGCGTCCACCCCGCTTACGTCAGGCATCTCGATAGTTAGGAAGCAGAAATGCTGTTCTTCAAAAAAGAAGAAAAACGGAGCAAATCAGATGCCCATTGAATCATTCTCAGTCTGCCTTAGCAATCAACGGTTGCAGACACGCATTTTCCACACAGTTTCTGCACAT
>CACRXP010001018.1:38238-50686 GCA_902702965.1 Spirometra erinaceieuropaei
GTCGAAAAGCTCCCTCACACAGCACCGTTTGTGCACCAGTGTGTGGTTGCTACGATAGCTGAGGACCTAGGTTGTACTGGTCGCCTTTCTGTACACGGTAGTACTGAGTTTACCATCTGGTGCGTGCGTGACGAACACGTCATGGAAGAGCAATTTCTCAGCCTCCTCGTCTTCTCTTGTAAACTGAATATCGGGAAAGAAGCGGTTAAGCAGGTTTTGAAAACCCGATAGCCTGTCCTTTTCGACTGTGTGAAAATGCACTGTAGCGGGCTCGAAGGAAGGATGCGAGGGTTACGGCATCTCGGTTCGAAGGCTAAGACCAATAAATCTACTGTCGCAGTGATCGTGCCTTTGTCTTCTTTTAAAGAAGAATCTGGAATGCGCATATTCTCTTCCATTCGTGGATAATACACTGTCCAGTAACGCTGACAGGAGTTTATTGTAATAATTTGAATCCAGGTTAAAGGTACCGTAAGGCAGGGACCGGACACCGTCCGAGTCACATGTTTGATCTCATCGGACGACCTAGCATGGATTATTTTCTTTCTGGTCAATATTATCCGGAAACAACCCCCTAGCCTACTATGGAGGATCAGTTGAAATAATTTGAACAACATATTTGTCACCAGGCTAAAACTTACAATTGGCTCCTTTGCAGTTAATACGGTTATATTAAGCGGACCCGATTCCTTCGTAATATATGGATAAGTGTAGTCACACACAGCAGGAAGTGCCTCTAAATGTAGAAAGCGACGGCTGTTATAAAAGTAAGCAATGTCTTGCGCTTGAATTGCAATGGCTTTGAACCAAACATTAATTAAGAATGTTATCAAATGATTTAGGGAGAATACAATGATAAGCTTGTGATTTGTCGGCAACATAAAATTAGCGATGGTAGGTTGAAGTGCAAAGTGTGAACCCTGTCGACTTTATATTTCTTAACGCGTACACTATTCAAATGCCCCTTAATCTGGTAACACGACATCTGTCACATCTGTCCAAAGATGAAATTTGAATCTTCCCTGAGTTTGTCTGTTTTATCTATGCCTTACTTTTACGTGGCATATTTATCCCTAATTTGCCTTTAAATCATCAATTCCTGGCGAAACAAATACGGTCGGACACTTTCTATTGTCCAGGCTACGGAAACTGGTTTCCTACAACGCTTATCTGCACACAGGATTGAGCATCAAATGCAATAAATTTTATGCCCGACAGTATGATGTCCACCGTGTGCTTCACGGCGCGGTGGGAGCAGGCCTGGGGACTTGCACTTAAATAATCTTCGTTGTGGTGGTAGACTTGCGCAGCAGCTACCGCACCTTCTCCTCCTCCCACCTGGCCTCGGTGCCAAGACATGGTGAACAAGACTGGAGAAGGGGACGGACACAAGTGGACTGCATGGCGTAAGCCTGAGCCTTGGCGCGCCTAGCTGACGGCAAACACTTGACCAGGATTTTAGTCGAAATACAAAAATAGCGGTGCGGGGATGGGGGGAGGATCCAGATTGGCGCGGCATGAGCCGGCAAAAGGGCCTGACACCGCACCCCGGATGCAAGCATTTGTTCTGGTGCGCATCCCGAAAACGTCTGCCAGAATCCAATATGGCCTCCGTGTTGATCTAACTTATCTACCGCGTGGTCGGTTTTGGGGCCATAAGTGTAATGCATAAGACCTCTGACAATAGAATTTTAGAGATATCATGATAGGCTACAGCTTTGTCGCCAGGAAGTTTCATACACGAATTGAACCTTATTTTTGTCATGAAAATAGATCGAGCTACACGCCAAACCACGCAGCAGATATACATAACACTTTGTAAAGCTTTCAGCAAATTAACACAGACTTCGTCCCAAGATACATAAATACTCCGGTAAACACAATGAATAATTTTTCAATGGTATTAATTAGTAGAACTTACCTGCATTATGATACCCGACTTGCAGTGCAAAGAAGAACCAAGGCAGAGCAGATGCAGCAAGACCGTAGTACATTTCGTCTGATTTTCAGAGTCGACTTTGGGGTTTTAATACAGTCGATTAGCCAACAGGCGAAAATATCATGCCAGGGCCAGTCATCACGACTCCATAGAAAGGATCTAGCCAATTGATATGAAGTGTAGCCGGGTAAACGCCTACGATTTTTCATGCAAGTTTAAGTCTTTAGCACAACTGTTTATAATAATTCAGGCAGCAGATTAACGAAAATGTTTCTGTGTCAAAGATATAAACTGCGGGACATGAATGCGAACCCTTGTCTGCTGTTTTCGATTTGAATTCTTCTATGTTGACAGGTTTAAGAGCTTAACCGTTCAAACGTGTTTTTAATAAAATAGGGTTAGGTAGCCCCACCTGATGGAGGCAATACTGTTGGAGTTGGGCTTAAGGGTTAGGGTTAAGGATTATGGGTTAGGGCTAGGGGTTAGAGTTAGTGGTCTAGAGTTAGGGATTAGGGCAAATACTTATTAGCCACTCAAAGTACAACCGCGCATTCGCAATGGCTACTAATTTGTAAACAACTACTTGACCTCGTTCCCCGGCCCCTCCTCTAAAGACCCTTTTTGCCAGAGGTCCCGTTTAAGAGGTGGCTGGTGTGTGTTTACTTCAGGCGGGGCAACACAACCAAATCTGACCGTGTTTTTGTTACGATGACAAAGTGTCAGCAAAACTACGTGCACTGATCCCGGATAACATTATCTGAAAATGTCGCAGCTGAGGTTCATTTTTAACCCGCCGACATTTTGATGACATTACTCAGCGTGTTTTTATTTATTTATTCCTTCCGCTCAGTAGCAAAAAACGTGAATTAACATTAAAAATACTTCGTTTTGCAGGGTATTGTAAAGAAAAGGCTCATCCTGTACACCTTCATATATACAATTAGTGACCTTACGCGTGAAATGTGTCGAAATATACGAATGCTTGCCAATCATTCGCAAACAGACACCATTTCCTGAATCCAATGTATACGTAAATTAGTACAAGCTTGAAAAAATCAAAAACATAAAAGGAATACCAAAGGCAGTGTTGCGTTGTTTAGAATTGCCGATTTTTTTAAAAATCGTAATATCTCGAAAACGTCAGAAATGGCTCCAACTTCGTTTTGCGAAGTATAGAATGTATTCTCATATCAAAAACAGAAAATATGAAAGTAGACATAAAATAACGCCGAGTACCCAAGCTTCAGTGAAGTTTACATCTAAATATCGTTGAATAATCAGTGTGATTTCATATATGACTGTTTGTCAACTGTTTACATTCTGAGTGTAGGTTCCAAAACAGTTTTCCAGGGATTCGTGTTATCTTTGACTCATTTAAGTTAAATGAGATGGGGTTCAACAAGGAAAACTGGATTTTGCTTGATTTCACCTATGGTACTTCGCATAGACAAACGTTTTCGTAAGGCGACATTCCATGAGACCGATTAGGCGCCTTTTAATTTTAAACAGAACTGACAGGCATGATCGTAAACATACCAATTTGTGTTTAAAGAAAGAACCTTTTTTTACTGTTAAGTGAGTTTAAACTTTTTGTTTGTCTTGGATAACGTTGGGTTTCAGATCAGCCCGGAATATTGCTGAAAACTTCATGATTTTCAGTGTTTTCACCCGATCGTCCATAAAGGCAGATTCTGAATCACCTGCCTGTCGAGAACTTTAAAATAAGATTATTTTTTAAGACATTTACTGGATTAGTGAGTATTCTGGCGCTCTTTTTCACGACTATGCTCGGTTGGGTCATAGGTAAAGACTCATTCGAACATCAACCTTCATTTTCGAGAAAAATGGCTATCCACAACGAACGTCAGCAGCGGATATGCCTTCAAGCATTAAGAAAACTTTCCTGAATAACTCACCTCTTTAAGAAATGCCTTATTACTGCACTCTTTAGACGGATCTCTGTGTACTTTGCATTGTTGCAGGGTGTGGCAAAATGAAAATGAGACTTTTTTTGGCCGTTTCTTTCATGTTTCCTAAACGATACTAAGATTTTTCTATTGTAAAAGTAAGAAAATGCTTTTCGCTATACACTGAGACCATTTCCACTGTTTTTGTTCTCTTTTAGATTCCCTGCTTCGTTTAGCTAAATCCAAAAGGCATAGGTGTAAATAAATGGTAATTTTTGGGACGTTTTCATTGGCATAGTAACCAGAACGTTCTTTCAGTGACTTAACAGTCCAGCAAAAACTGTCTTTAGTTGTGCAAGACCTAACCGGCCCCCACGTGGTGATCTCATGATACTACAATTACCTGAGAATAGTCGCAGGCAGAACTTACACCCTAGCTCAAAACCGTCCTTAGCTCCAACCTCCTCAACACGCTGAGTCCGTCTTGCAGATGGAGGAATAGGAACAACGGGTGCGACAAAAACTGCGCCCCCTCCGTCCAAGACACATATGAATCCTCTTCATGAGTCGGAACTTCATCATCCATGCACTTGTAGTGGCATGATTAATTATCGGAAACAGATATTCGCCAATGAACATTTCAATCGTAATTTGGGAGTTTGGGAGAAACTAGACAATTTAAATAGTCCAGTCCTCGCCGGTCCCGCACAAACTCGCTAGAGTAGACCATCTCCTATTGTGCGCATATGTTGGGTGCTTGTAAGTGGCCTCCCTATACATACGTTGATTCTAAACAGTCTTATGCTATATATTTCGATCCTTATACAGTGAGTGTAGCCGAGATAATTACTACTTTGGAAGACGGTTTGTTGCAGTTATTGGGGGGAGGGGGGACAGCAGGCACGGAGCTGGATCTGGATCAGAAAATCATGGAGTTAAAGTCCAGCGGGCGTCAGAGGCGTGTTGACGAATAGTAGTTTTGAAAAATAACATTGACCGACGAGCGAGCATACAGTAGATGTGCTAACTCATGAAATGTCAACCAAAATTTCGAAATGCGTTCTCGTTTCGAAAAGATAAATTAAGTATTTTTGTAAAACTAACCATGATGCAGCATAAATCTATAATGATTCAGTTACCCCAGGGTGTGGGCTTTCGAAAGAACTTATTTTCGGCTGCATGCAAGATCTATACTCGGCAAGAAATGACTACTTACGTAGCATGCAATTTTCTTTTTGATTTTCGATGCCCTTTAAAATTCAATTATATTTAATGGAAAACACGCATAAAAATATTCATTCGTTTACTTATTCGGTAGAAAATCACGTCTTCTTCCAATTTCATATTCAAAAGAAGAGTATAATTTGGGTTTAAAAAAGTTTCTAATTGTGAGATTGTTTAATACCGTTAAATGGCCGTTCATGAAACGTCATGTATCTGCATTTACGAATGTGGTTTGTACAGTTAACAATATTGCTTACATCCACTGCTTAATTTATGAGCCTCATATGGTCTCCTCTTAACACCGTAGAGAAATGCATGGTTTTCCGCAAACGGAAAATATACAGCTTGTAGATTTGAAACCATGATTGCAAGTCTAACAGCAGGTCGGGTTCAAAATTATTTGATAATTAGAAAGGTTTTTTAAAACCGAAGTACACTCTTCTTTTGCGTATGAATTTGGAAGCAGACGTGATTTTCTACCGAATAAGTAAAAGAATGAATATTTTTATGCATGTTTTCCATGAAATATAATTGAATTTTCAAGGGCATCGAAAATCAATGAGAAAATTGCTTGCTACATAAGCAGTCATTTTTTTGCAGAGTATAGATCTTGCACGCAGCCGAAAATAAGTTCTTTCGAAAGACGACACTCTGAGGTAGCTGGATCATTATAGATTTATGCTGCATCATGATTAGTTTTTCAACACTACTTAATTTATCTTTTCGAAACGAGAACGCATTTCGAAATTTTGGTTGACATTTCATGAGATAGCACATCTACTGTAGCATGGAAGTAAGTGACCACCAAACGATCGAAAGAGGAGGTGAGCATTTCTCGTGTTCCACAGTTGATTTGAAGGTAAGGCATTAAAGAAGGCCAAAGGTATAAACGTCGCGCATCCCGGTGCCTTTCGAAGATGATATTCGTTTATACGGTTCCTTTAACGGACTGAAGGCTCTTAGTGTGATAGGTGAGCAGCATTCCCCTGCTGGTCATAATTCTCGCATGCAGTCGAAATACATTCGTTCGAAAGAAGGCACCTTGAGGTAACTGGATCATCATAAAATTATTCTGCTAGATGATTAGTTTTACAACCCTATTAAATTAATCTTTTCGAAACGAGAAAGCATTTCGAAATTTTGATTGACATTTCTTGAGTTAGTTCACCCACTGTACATGAATTTTTTACCAGCTCGTAGTACGTCAGACCCACCATCAGAATGCATGCGCAACAAAAACAGGCAAAGCACAACAGTTCGAAGGACTCTGCCATTCACAGACATGCAATTTGAAATAACAGAAGACATCATGACACGGTTTTTCTCAACTTTTGGACAATTTACACGGAAAGCTGAACGTCTTCCGACATGGCGAACTTAAAAATATGCAGGGAACATTTTCTTCGATGAAGGTTTGCAAGGAAGGCCAAATGAATTGTGCGTTATGCGATATCTTTGCCTAGAGACTGCAACAGTTAAGAAAAGAGAACTGACATATGTTCGATGATCAAACTTGTAAGAATTCATTTCCTGCCGGAGTTGGTAAGATAAAATCTCTCCCTGAGCATGGTGTGGTCTACTAATGGAAGATCAGAAAGCCCCTGAGGATGCAGAGATAGAGGGAATACTTGACAAGGTTGCTTTATACGGTAGAACCAGCGTGTCCGGGGTGAGGCACAGGGAGTGATTAATTTCAGGTGCCTAAAAGGTTTAACTCAAGCAGAATAACATAACAAATTCTACTTACGGATAGCGGAAAGGCAATTCTTGATTCCCGCAGAAATAAATAACTAACGACCCCAACATCTAAAAGAATCTGCCAATCGAATCAGGTCCGGATATCGCCACAGTTTCAATCTAACCTATTCCTTTATAATAATTTGAGGTGGCCATTTCTGAACTATCCAAGTAATGTACAATTTACTTTAAATTTTACATATAATGACGCGGCTTTATGTGGTTAGAGGCATTGGACCTCTAACTACCAGGTCGCGAGTTCGAGCCCCAGGTGATCCACTATTCGGGTTTGGGTATGACTGGCTGACGACGGCTAATAAGCCAGAAATGGCCATTCCAGCCTCTCTTGTACTTGTCAATAATAAAACTCTGCCTATATCATGCGCCGCCGTGCGGCTGCTGGTTGGACTGGAGAGAGAGCCCCTAAGGCACAAAGAAACGAGTGAGTTCCGTATGAACGGTCGGTGAGCGCCCCCCTACCACCACTAAAATTATATGGCAATTTACTATCCCAATGGCCTGCGAAATTTCCGTCAGCATAGATACCTTTTGTTTTTAATGTTTCGGCAAATCAAAAATAACGTATTAATTACTCCTATAAGGAAGATTTTGGAGGAAACGACATTTCCTTAGTGTACATGAATATATTGATATGTAGCCTCTCAGGGTGTAACTAAACAATTCCCGGCACTTTTTCCACGAAGACGGACAACTACTACGGAAATATTTCTCCCCTGTTCTTGGGTTGTCTTATGTAGAGTATGGATCTTCCTAGACGGGCATCCCTCCAACGGCGACCAATATTGCTTGAATCCTTCTTTGCAGCGGCGAGAACGAATTGACTACGAACACAGATGCCTCTGAATAGACTTGAGATAAACTGGTTCTCCACGCCACGAAGGCGAACAACCGAAATAAAACAGACAGGTGTGATATTGTAGCGGCTAAGCGGTGGTGGTGTATGCTCAATGCGCCACAACTTCAGGCCATATCTTAAGTTGTTAGAAGCGAGAAACCAGTTAGGTAGAAAAATTTATTTATTCTCATCAGAATAGTGAAGGGGAAAGTTGGCAGCCGAACGAGGATGCGTCCGGTGCCGCGGAAGTCGGCGTCCGCGAGAGCGACGAGCCGTGTGTCGTCGGATGTATCCTCGTCCGGGCACCAAATTTCCCCTATCCTTCTGTACAGAATAAAATCTTATACCTACCTGGCGTCCCACATATTACAACTTGGGATATGGCCTGAAGTTGTGGCGCACTGAGAATACACCATCACCGCTTAACCGCTAAAGTACCTCGGCCGTTTCATTGGCTAACGCAGCGTCCCTGATACCACTTAGATACGGACATGTTTAGAATTACTGACAGCGGCAGGAACTTTAGAATGTAAATATGTGGCCTCATATCCAAGTGAAATTTACAAGTCTGCATATATCTGTTCAATCTCGCGCTTGAGTATACCATGGTGACAAAATAAAAATCCAACCTTCGTATGGTCAGAAAAATAATCATGGACCCTGTACAATATTATCGGACAAAATAAACTCGAACACTTTAGTGGCAAAGTTTCAAGATTCGAGCACCATACTTGAGAAGATTAAAATTAATCCGCGAAACACTTGTCGGACATAGTTCCGTCGTCCAGGAAAACCTGAAACCGATTCAATATCTGCCACATTACCTACACATTATCTAGTTCGATTGATCTTTAGACAAGTCAAGATAGCCCGACCAAAATGTTGAAACATGTGGTAAACGAGTGAGGTGAAATTCCTTGAACAACCCTTGCAAGATTAATTGGAGGAGACAGACATCATCTAACTACGCGTGTTTCTGCTCACTCATCTGGAGTTAAGGTCATCATGAAAGGACTGACAAGACAGGTGTCTGTCTAAAAATCGCATTGCGTTAAGTCACACTTGTAACATCACAGCAGAGCAATGCTTGTCCTTTGTGCAGCTACAGAACTAGGGCATCAGGTCATTCTGATAAGACTGACAAGATACCACCCTTTGGCACCTGACATCAACAAACTAGCTGGCTCAGGACTTAGTGCTAAATCGTTGAACATAACACTCATTCGCTAAGGTATTTTGAAGGGGTTGCCTATTGAACTTGTCGGCAATAAGAGCGATGATTTGAAGACTTCTAAAAAAAGTCACCCATTAGTTTGTTCTTGAGAAATATGTACATACTTCATGTATTTACAGTATGATTTGAAATAAAGTGGGCAGATATATATTTGTGACATGTTATCAACTGAGACAAGGGAGTCCGGAATGGCCACTTCTGGTTTATTAGCCGTCTTTGGCCAGCCATACCCATATCCCGGTCATTCCGGTTTCCCTTGTCTTTGTTGACACCGTGTAATTTACTTCTTCTCCTACTACGACTACTGGTTGTTGTGCGATTGCCTGCAAGGGTTATAGTATGAGCCAAATGGCATGACGGAACAAGCACGTTCCGTTACGTGATCAGTGAGCGCCCATCTGTCATAATATACTCATATACATGTTTGTGTAACGACATTTTTAGAGCCCCTTCTTGACGGTGCAGTGAACAAAGTCAACCGAGAGTCTGCACGGAACCATGGCGACGCTGAAATATCAATTATCGAGCTACAGTCATTCGGTATCTTGTCAGAAATGTCAACTCAGAGTGCTGATATGCCGCTGTACGTCAAGAAATTTTTCGGTAGCCACGGTTATTTGGAGCAGGATGACTTCTTGGCAATCAATTAATGGTTATGTGAATAAATGGCACCATCCATGATTTGGTCGGAAAATTGCATGTCCCTTGTGAAATGTCGTTGTATTTTAAGATCGAATAAATAATAAAAAACGCAAGCAGCGGGAGAGAGCAGTCGGGTGGCTTTTTATAAAAGCAACATGTCTGTTTTAAGAAGAGCAAGAAAAATAACCGGTCAGAAATGATAAATTAAGGGGAGAATGAACGCAGAATAATAGCTGATGTCTAAGATAGGCGCGCAAACGACAAAAAATAAATGAGTTTGTGAATTTTAGTGAAAGGGATTTTAATATGAAGGGTAAATAAAAGATTCAGGGTCATATTTTACAGCAGGTTTCAAAAAAAGGATTCCCACCGGGAAGGACGTCCAATGCTTCCGGAATTTGAGGGGCTCGAAATCGAAACACACACTGAACTGGTTTCTATTTGTTAATTAGAGACAGTTTATCTTCGACCATGTAACGACATGATCGAAGCCATTCGTTAAAAAACTGAAGATGATTCTGGTTCCGGAGATGACGATCATCAGCCACATCGTCAGCATACTTAAAGAACACGCAGTCATTTGGCGATCTCAGGTCATTATTGCGAGGTGAGGCGAGTTGAGGTGATAAAACGGAACCCTGGATTACTTTTCAACTACCAAGAAGAACAGGTTGTTTCGGCTTTTTTGACTGGAAATTACCGAAAGCAAGAAACAATGGCGAAGGCAAAAGAATAATCAGAAAATACTCACGCGTAAGCGCGGTAATCCTTATCTAGTTATCCTAGAGCAGACTGGACTAAAAGAGCAACAGCATCTAAGGTACTACGCTTGGTTTCATATGCAAATTGTAAAAAATATGAAAATCCGAATGTAATGTCGTTATTATTGCAAAAATACTGGTAAGCAAACTTACATTGGGCGAAAGAACAGGCAGTGGGACGGAAATATTTAAGCTGAAAACTAGTAAATAGTTGAGGAAAAGAAACGATCCTTACCGTGCACGAAACGTCAGGAATCCTGGCCTCTATTAAAGATATGGTTACAAAGTGTGTCAAAACAGGGGCTATTGGAAATAAATAAGATTAAAAGAAAAACAGTGCGACACCATCCAACAAGGCAGCTGTTAATCTGAGGACTTTCTGAGGTACTTCTCCGCTGATGCCCGAGACGAATGTGAGAAAGCACATGGTAGAAGGAAAATGCCGTTTGAGGGAAAAGAAAAGTCTTTGGGAGTAAAAATGAAGCTTTCATATGAAGAGTCTAAATCAGCATCAGCTTGTGCCAGTGTGTTAAGTTAGCCAGTTAAACCCCTATGATTCCTTTAGAGCTCAGCGAAGCAGAGGGGGAAAATAGGGAGTATAAAGACGCAGAATGCTGACGAACAAACAGACCTTTTAATCTGGGGATTTTGTCTTTTATTAAAACGTTGACAATCTTTAAACAGTTACGCCGTCCTAGCCTATAGAAGACTTCCTAACAACGTCTCAAAATTTGAGATATGCTGAAGAGAATCCGTCAGGCCTAACTATAACAGTTTCACATGGACAGCACGCATTACAATTAGGCTTAAAAATATCGTAAGATAGCCAGAGGTCAATTCGACATGTGAAAGTTTATCAAAGTTGAGATGATGTTTATCATAGAACTTTAAATCACAATAATAGTTTCTGCGACTGCTTTGCGAACAGAAATTTTTCTCTTAAATTTAATTGGCAGTTGGCACTGAGTAGTGCAGGAAACTCTCGGAATGCCTAAACGCAGAGAGTTTTCTGAATGGGACAATGGAACTCTGTTTTTAACATGAAAATGGTCAAGTAGGTTGACTAAAATGTGATTAAGAGAAGTATCGGTTCGCGTATTGAAGAAAACTAGATTATTGAATCTTATAAGGGCAACGGAGCGAAGATTCATCTGGTTAAAATCGTCTCTTTATTGAATAAGATCCCAACAGGACAGTTAAACTAGTTTTTGGGAAGAAAAGTCTAAAAACGGGCTAGGGTTCATTTTATAAGCAAAGAAGACATAAATTTCAAGAAATATAACGCCTCTACAATTATCTATTGAATGGGGCTAAAAATAACAGCCATACCATCGACCAGATCGCTAGGGTAAGACAACAATGGGCGAGGTTTGGTTCTGGGGCCCTACTTGATTGATACCGTATAGTTAGCATACTAAAACAATATTAGTTAGCATTCCTGACGTAGATACTCGCTGGAGTAGGGAGGGGGGGTAAAAAGACCGTAAACATAGCTCGAAGCACACGTAGAGAAGCGAGTGAAGGTGGTGCGTACACACTCTCTCCCGAACACAGCCACTCGCTGGATGAAGAGGATACGGGGGGGGGGGCGCAGTCACATCTGCAAGGCCACGGAGGGGGATCACGTAGCAATTTGCAGCGCATTGCCATTGTAGGGGAATGGACGAAGTTCCACACCATCCGAACAATTCCCTTGGCAAGTCTGCTTGACCATTCGCTTGATTAAGATAACAAAGAGGGTAGAGGCAGGGCTAGAAGCACGCGCAGGGAGGTGCATGTGAACTGATACCTGATGTAATCGAGGACAAAGGCACAGCCATTCGTTGGATTAAAATGATAAGGAAGATGCAAACACTTGATATTTGTAAGGTCAGCGTATTTGCAACAGCTAAATTATTTTTAGAAAGCTAAACATATGGCATCATTCAGGTGGAGCTGCGAGACCAGACCTCACCAAGTAATGGATTACAATCTAGGCAGAGTGTGCTTGACAAACTCCTCCACTTCCGTTGTTTTCTGTAATTTCGAACTCAACAGAAGGACGAACGAATACTTATTTTGGGCTTAAATGTAACAACAGTGCCAGCAATCAGGTCGTCAGAGTAAGAAAAATGGTTTGCAGTTTGAGGGCAGCTTGATTGACAAAAG